>JAMKQA010025824.1:0-17823 GCA_024699735.1 Posidonia australis
AGGGATCTATGAGAGGGGTAACTCATGGAAGCTGGAGGGCCTCGTAGACGAAGAGGCTCGAATATTCTCGAGCACATTCGTTGGCAAAGGTAACAGCCGGAAGATGGAAGGTCAACAGCCGCGGTCTGGAAACGGCTGGGCGCCACCTTAGTGCGCCAACTTGGTGCGCCATCTTGGTGCGCCAAGTTAGTGCGCCAACTTGGTGCGCCACTTTAGTGCGCCCAGCCAGCACACAGATTTCTTTGGGCTCTGGCTTGCTAATAGGTTTGGGGCTTGGTTTAAGGGCTTGGTTTAAGGGCTGATCACATCCAAAGCAACATACGGATACTCATCTCCGGGTCACCTCAAAATCGGGGTGTCTACAGTTGGTGAATTTTAGTATACCGTTCTAGGTTTCTATACTAGTTTTTCTAATCTGTACATATTTCGGTATACCGAGGAAATTCGGTATGTCGAAATCAAAACGGTCTAATCCTATAATGAATGCTTTTCAATGAATGGTTGGTTTTGGGGCTAAGGCAATTTTCTTATGGCTCTATGGGGATATTTGAGAGCTAATTACAAGTTTCTAGGAATACATGAATAAATAGAAAATTACATCAAAAATAATTGTAAATATGACTTTTCATTTTCTTCTTCTTTCATCATCTTGAATTCTTTTAGACATATAGATCTCTATTTTCTTTAAATATCTTTCCTTTTATGTTTGAATCTTCTGAGTCCTTCATTGATCTTCTTTGCAAATATAAACTAAGAAATATTCTCATAAAGCACATTAGTCTTTTGTTATCATCAAAATCAAGATAAGGCTAATAAAGTCAACAAAATTAACTAGCATATTAACTTCAACTCAAGTATTTTAGGCTCGAGTGTTGGATTTGAGATTACTATGGATTAGTTGAGCCTAGATCATTACAATTGATATCAAAACCTGCACCAGTTAGAAATGTGGGAACTAAATGCTACACTCAAAGGAGTAGGAGTCACTTTTAGAATCCTATATCACTTAGTTATGACTGTAGACTCTAACGAAAACATCAGATGTTCAAAGGGGTATATTGTAATATGCAAGATTTAGTCCCACATTGTTTAGAATAAGAAGTAAGTGGAGCTAAATAAAATCAAGATCAACTACTATATCAACTTCAACTTAAGTATTTTAGGTCCGGTTATTGAGTCTAAAGTTATTATGGACCAATTGAGCGTAGATTTTTACAAATGGTATTAGAGCCTAGACTAGCAGAAAATGTGAAAACTACGTGCTACACTCAAAGAAGTGGGAACTACTTTTAAAATCCTATATCATCTTGTTATAACTATGGACCCTCACAAGAACGTCAAATATTCAAATGAGGCATATTGTAATATTATAAGGTTTAGTCTCACATTGTTTAAAAAAAGAAGTAGATGAGGTTAAATAAAGATAAGGCTCAACTATCATATCAACTTTAGCTTATGCATTTTAAGTCCAATTGTTGAATCTAAGATTACTATGAACCAATTGGACTTGGATCGTTAAATTGTCTAAGAAACTTGTTGCGCCTCACCTATTGTGTTGCTAAAGCAACTCATTTAGTGGACACTACATATAGTGCGTGATACGAACCCCACTTCTCATCCCCTTGGATGAGTGCCATGTGTCCATTCACCAGAAGTGGGGCGTGGGTGGCAGTAGGAGGTCAAGACGATGTTAAGGAAGGGCGTCATCAAAGAAACTAGTACAAGGAGACGTCTCCTCAAGGTGTGGCTTGTTGGTCGCCAATGTCGAGGAAGATGACATTTTCTAGCGATGATGGGGGCTCCAACAATGGTGAAGGTGGTGGAGATTTCAGATATGTTGTTTTGGATGCTCTACCTTCTCTATCTCCACCCTTATTTATAGTGGAGCCAAACTCCTTCACATCCCTCGACTCCCAATGGCTCCTTTCCCCCATTTTGTAACCGCCAGACATTAAATCTGGTGGCCTTCAATATAGAGGTGGGGAGAAATGGTCGACTGTTGCCTCCCCCTTTATTTTCTTCCTTTTCCGCTGACGGTGGTCTTCATTGACCACCCACTTACAAGTCCTACACCAAGTCTTGAGGGTACAACAGGATTGAAGGAAGCAAGTGCTTGATCGAAAGACCCATGATTCCCCATCCTTCTTGAAAGCTTTCCCCTTGCTCCTCTTAGAAAGGAGGGCTAGCCTATAAATACCATTGGGGAAGGCGTGCCCTCTTGCTTGAACTCTCTAGCCTATGCAATCGTCATGCCATGCACTAACTTGAGTGTTGGAGGGCCTTTGGCCTGGTATCCCCTATCGGAGTCCGTTGATGTGTTGTCTCTCTTTCCAACAAGGGGCCTTAGGTGAAGGGTGAGCATAGATTGCTTGATTTACATGGTTCTTATAAGAGAAGCATCATTTGGTGTTGCTTGTGTAAAATCAGGCAAGGCAACCATTGCTTGAATGAGTTGCTTGTACATGCTACAAAAAAGGAAGTTGGGGGTGGGAGCTACACCCATTGTTAAGAGCCCCCAGTGGGAGCATCGGGTGTTGAAAGGTGCTAATTTGGAGGTAAACACTAATGAGCACACCCATCTCGATTCAACTTTTGCAAGAGGTGGATGGCAAGGCTCAAAAAACACACACTTGTACTAATGCATTGTTGTAATTTTTTTTATTAAAGTTCTACATCTATTGGAATTCGAACTGATAACCCTCCAACTAGAGAAATAGTTACGTACCAAATGAGATATACTTTGTTCGGTACTAAAGCATTGTTGTGACTACAACATATCATGTACTTAAAGAAAAAAGAATATGAGAAAATGAGTGACAACGTCTTTCTAAGTTATGCCTATGCCAAGCTTAAAGACGTCAACCCTTTGTCCTTTCGGCCTCAAGGAGCCACAGGCCCTCTCACCTTGGCTTCAAAGAGACAAAGACATTAAGCCTTTGTCCTTATGACCTTAGGAAGCCATGGATTGTCTCACCTTGACCTTAAGGAGTCAAAGACGTTAACCCTTTGTCCTTATGATGCCCAAGGAGCCATGGACCATCTCACCTCGATCTCAGGAAGCTAATGATGTTAAGCCTTTGTCCTTACAACCTCAGGGAGCCGTGGACTGTCTCACCTCAGCCTTAAGGAGCTAGAGACATCAAGCCTTTGTCGTTGTGGTCTTAGAGAGCTAGACATGTTAAGCCTTTGTCCTTATGGCCCCAGTGAGCCATGAACCATCTCACGGCCTCATGGAGCCATGGACCGTATCACCTTGACCTCATGGAGATGGAGATGTTAAGCCTTTGTTGTCACAATCCTTAGGGAGTCATGAATCATCTTACCTTAGCCTCAGGGAGTCAGAGATGTTTAGCCTTTGTCTTCACAACTTCAAGGAGTCATGGAGTACTATAAGAAAATTGATTATAAATAATAAAATTTTGACAATGGAATATATTCGTTATAAAATTTATAATTTCTAACAAAAAATTCATTACTCTCCATTACCCAGTGACTTCTCTAAAACTAATACAAGAGAATATGTTATCAAATGTTGTTTGCAACAAAATTATTGTTCTTTAGAGATTCTCGTCAAATTCTTGGTGGGAAAATAATTTGGTAACTAAAAATTTCATTTTTAAATTTACATAATTCTATTGCAAAATAAATTTTAATGTCACATCATTACTGTAAAATTCACCTTAATGCTTCATCATCAGACACTAGAAATATAATATTATATGAGGATTTGATACCTACCATAATAATTATTCTTTTTGTAAAACCAACAATGCCTTATGTTTGATTACTTCAATCCTCCATGATATCCCCTGCCCCTCACCCACCCAAATCACACTCCTCAGCCGATATCACCTCGCCTACATCCTCCTCTACACCCATCCTCCACCCACATCCTCCTCTACCTCTTCACAATCCTCATCCACATCTATCCTCTGCCTCCTTCACATCAGTGCACTCTCACCAATCTCAACAGCACACGTCCCCTTATCCTTCAACACACGTCCCCTCCTTTGGGCAACCAGGTTGTAGAATAGGCACACAGGTTGACTGTGGCACCAATGGATCTTGTATAGAAATGAAATTTCTTGTGAAAGTTGGTGGTTTGACATAAATTTATTATGAGAAGGTCAGGCTTCATTGCAACTGGTCATTGTAGTCCTTATTTTTAATTCTTTTGGGCTGCAAGTTTAGTAAATGTGGTTGTTGAAACTTTTGCTAGTTTTATCAAAACCAAAAAAAGGACTTAATACAGATAAAAGTGGTGTGCATAATTATTTGTGGGTTATTGCAAGTGCAATTTACTTAGATTGACATTTTTTACTGTAAATTTCATAAAAATGGTCCTTTACATAATTATGTATAACACCTAATTTACAAATATAAATAATTCATTTAGCTCATAGTATGTTTGGGCTCGATCCACATAGAAATGGTAGATATGACATGCCTATGTATTATTCTATAAAATTTTTAATGTCCTTTATCAATTGCACATTTGAACTAGTTATAGATTTTGTCAATGACTACAATACTCTAAATGAAATGATAAATTACACCAAATTGACTGAAGCAAATCTAATCCAAGCATCAATAATTATGTAGAATCAACCTAAATAACTATAAAGGTGTAGCTTATTGAAGTACTAGTGCGATGTATATATCAAATAAAGTGATTATTAGGAAGCCATTTGAGAATTAATTCGTTGGAAATGAATAATGTAATGAACAAAAATACTAGAGAAAGTATAATCAATTGGAATTGTTATACATTTGTAACATATACGATAGAATGTGTTTGTAGTTTATGTATTTTAGTCATTGTAAAGTGACAACTTGGAATAATATTGTTAACTGATACGTGCATTGCACATTGATCAATTGTATTTAGGATATTTTTTCCATAAAATGTGTCATTTGTTTGGTTATATTAGATATTGTTATTAGATGTATGTAGTATTACATATTTTGTGTACTATGACTTCTAAATTGGACTAGTATGAAAAAAAATTCATATGTAGTTGAAACGGTAAGTATTGAAGAAAACAAGAAGGAGAAGAGAAAGAAGAGAGAGAAACATTAAAAATGGGGTCAACGGAAAATTAGGGTACACGCATACCTTTGTTTCTTTCCTTCTTTCTTTCTCCCTCTCCTTCACTCCACCTTTTAGTTTTTAATGTTGACAAGAGCATGCAAAAAATACACATGGAAACACATGTCAAAGGGAATTCTAAAATTAATTAGACCCTAAAGCTAACCAAAACAGCACAAGAGAACCTAATAGAAGGTCATGTTTGTTAAAAAAAAGGAAATAAATAATAATTGTACCTTTTGAGGTACTTCTTTATATGGTACTCATAAAAACCCTCAAGCCTTGCATACAAATCCATTTAACTATAGGGAAAAAAATAAAAGAGATAGAAAAGACAGAAGTTAGATATAGCACCTCAATTTTTCGATTTCTTCTAGGAGAAATCTTCTTTCTGAAGAGGCAATGATTTCCTTTATATCTAAGACGTTAATGTATTTCTTCGATTTTTCTTCAGCAATTTGCAGATGGAACAACCTTAATGTGTAGCGTAGCTTTGAAATTTCATCACTAAGTACTTTTTCTCCATTGACTTATGTCAAAGAAAGTAAGGTAAATGACATATATGTCACAATAGAATGTTTTTATTTTTGAATAAAGTGTTGTATGACTCACTTGTGTTGCTATTGTTTGCAATTCAGTAGCATCTTTGTTGAATAATATTGTTGCAGCATAATCAAATAATGTTACAATCAGCGAAGATGTGTAATCAAGGATTTCAAGTCTCACCATGTACCTATGAGAAGATCTTTAGTAAAATATTGTGTTATGTGATTAAACAATTGATTGATGGTGTATGTGATTGTTATGTGATTGGTATAGTATTTTCATTAATTTTTTAATTATTATATGTATCTGAACAACATTAGTTGATAGTGAATACAAATGATACGTGTATATGATTATTATGTGCATTGATATAGTATTTTTATTTTCATTAATTGATTTATTGTGTATGTAACTGAACAATATTGATTGATGGTAAATACAATGCTACGTGTATGTGATTGTTATATGCATTAATATAGTATTTTCATTTTCGTTTATATTAAAGTTGTTCTCGTTTAAATTTAACTATAGTTTTGTAAAAAGAACTTATTTTTTGTTGTCTCAAAGCATTTCATGTATTCAAAATAGAATCTTTATGGATCCATAATTAATTAATATATGAGCTTAGCATAATGACACACATAGACATTTATCTATATTATTTTAAAAAGCAATAATTTTGTATCCTAAGGTTTTGAGGTAATAATATATGGTTTAGTAGTATATTGAGAGTATGTCATATGGTTTAAGAGTATATTGAAAGCATGTTATGTAACTCTCCCTCCATTAATATCAAATTAAAAGTTGCCATGTCATGAGTGTTACAGTTACTTGATTACTACATAATTTGTGAAGAGTCACTTAATCTTAAAGCAATTAATTGTATTAATGCACTATGCACTAACCATGAAAGTAAATTATATATAAATTTACAAATAAATGAATAATTAATGTCAAATTTAAACATACTCCTTTATTTTCATATTACATTTGAAAATGTATTTGTAATAATTATAAATAAAAAAATGACATTCATAATTTTATATTTTATAATAGATCCTAATGTGCTATATATGTTGTATATATCTTCTTCTTTTTTTAATTTCAATCCATTTAAAAATATTTTAACCATATAGATTGCATCACCATATTTAGAGTACATGCAATTAAATTTTCATTGCAAATAGAGTTTCATGACTCCTTCGTATTAAGGATCCAGATTGTTATTTAACATGTAAAATTAATACGTAGATTGTTATTATTTGGTTCACTGGTACAACCAAACTTGTGACTTTTTATGGCGACAATCACCATAGATTTTGGAACCCAATGTAAGAGGGAACGACAATGGAGGAATGAGATTGGATTTACTCTAATAGGAAAAATGCTTGGTAAAAAAGGAAACAATGATTAAAAAAAGGGAGTAAATTTGGTGTAGGTGTCTACATTTAATATAATTGTAGGCATCTTTTTTTTAAATAAATACATAGAGAAAAAATAACTATATAATTATATAGTAAAATTTTCATTTAAATCAAACAAGTATTAACCATTCAAATTCAACTTGTTTTGTTAAATTCTAATTGTTAAATTTTACTTAAAAATTAAAAGTAAACATAACTCAAATTAAGATGAAACTTCAACAAATAATAAATTATCTTAGAGATTAAGTAATTATATAATTAATTTTTATTTTTAAAATTTTAAAAATATAAAAAAAAAGACGATTAGTTTGTGTGAAAAAAGGTTTCCTTGTATCATAAAACGATAAACGACAAGGTTTACTCTGAAATTCTCTCGTTAACTTGGAAATTGGAATTCCTCACGTCAGGCAGATCACTGATTCACTTCTTTTCTTGCTCTTGTTGCCTCCCTCACCATGTCTTCATTGGAAACCAGGGGTGGATTTGGGTGGGGCCAGTGGGGGGTTTGGCTCACATTGGTCTTATTAAAAATACATTATAGTAGTTATAATTTTTTTGCAAATAATTCCATAAAAAATCCCTCCGACTCTGTCTCTCTCTCTCTCTTCTCTCTCCCATGGAGATTCCTCTGACACTCTCTTCTCTCATCCATGAAAACACACCCCAATGCCTAATTTTCCACCTACTCTCTCCCTAATTTCTCACTCGAAGCCGCTGAAGTACATGCACAGTTGTCCGTAATCTCTAGGGACTATCCAACAATCCTCCTCTAGCAAGGCAACGAGCCTCCTCTCTCTTGTCCCCAAGCCAGCCAAGTACCTGCACTACCTTGCCACTCAGTGCCTATAGCTCACTTGATATCTTAATCTCCAGTGACTCTCCAACAATTCTTCTTCGGTGAGCCTCCTCTCTCTAGCTCCCGAGTTGGCCAAGCACCTGCACCATATTGCCGCTCAACGCCTTCAGCTCACTTGAAATGGTCACTTTTTTATCCAACTTCTCTTCTTCTATTTCGGTTTTTATTTTACTTGTTCTTTTCTAAACATTCTTTGTTTGTTTCTTGTAACTTAAGAATTGGACTCGGTTCAAGTTCTTCAACCTTTTTTTATTTTCTACTTTTCCATTTTTCTTACTTTTTTGTTCTTTATCTGTTTGTTTATTCCTGTCAATTTAGATTATGATAGGTAGGAGCCTAAGAGGTGGCAACAAACACTATGTTGTGGAATCTCTTTATTTCAATGTTCATCAAAACTTTAACTATTACAGTAGGAAATCTTTTTGCCTGATGATCTTCCCTTGTATCATACTGTAAAAGTATGTGTCTCTTCTACATTTGTTATTTGCATTTGCATCAGTCGTTATGCTTCATTGAGTCTTTTTATTGTTTTGTAACTGAACAGCATTGATTGGTAGTGAATACAAAAGTGTATGTGATTGTTACGTGCATTGATATAATATTTTCATTGATTGATTGTGAATATAAATGCCACATGGCATGCCTGTCTCAAAAACTCACAATTAGTATATATAACATTGATTGATGGTGAATACAATGCTAGGTGTATGTGATTGTTATGTGCATTGATATAGTATTTTCATTGATTGATAGTGAATACAAATACCACATGACATGATTATCTGCACAGTAAAAACTCACAATTAGTATATAGTATAGATATAGATATAGATAAAGATGTTACATAACTCACTTCAAAGAAAAAAAGCCACATAGTTCAGGAGATTGACACCATGTAGTAGCCACATAGTCCTATAAAGAAAAGAAATAAATAAAATAAAATTTGTGTATGCCAAAGAGTGACATCAATACATGTTTTGTCAAGTCACTACAAATTACAGTTATCATATTATTGAGGCTGAAATTGCAAAAGATTCCTAATACCTAAACTTTTGAAGGAATCTAAATTGCAAGAGATAAGCATACCATATGAAGACAGATCTCAAACAAATTTGATTTGCACTAATAAATTGCATGTGAAATTGGAGTCCTGTTTTGTCAGGGAGCCACTTACGCATCATTGCCAAATGTACTCTGTGTTTCCAGCTTTTGATGGCCTACTTCTCAAATCTAGTCCATTTCAAACCCCATTCTATGGGACTCCAAAATTGACTTCTCTCAAAATCTTCAATTGCTTTCTCAGCAAATCAATATGAACAATTGTAATAACTTGTGCCCTAGTTGTTATCTCACACCCTCCTTTTTTTGTTTAATTAATTAGTTACATTAGCTCTACAACTAACATGTCAACTACGTCAAAAACAAACATAACATGTGTGGGGGCATCAGCATCCAAAAACATAACAAACAAAAATATTAGAAGTTGTGATCCAAACTATAGTAACAGCATTTGCATCCACCACATCTTCACAATTAATACAAACTAACATCACTCAACTACATCAAGGCAACAATTTTAAAGTAATAGAAAGACATAATACTTGTGTTGTAACGTTCTAATTCTCATAATAATTTAAAACAACTTATATTACAGGAAATTAAAAGCTAAACAGAAATATCAACCACAAGGACCTGCGTGTGCGGCTACAAGACTCCGGACTATGTGTACTATGCTAATCCCATCTGTATGTTTACATCTGCAATTCAAAAACCACAAAGAACAAGTGTGAGTAACAAAAGTCATCCAGTACGCACCCTACAAAAACGACGGAAAACAAATTTATATGAATTTTCCCTTAAAAATCATTTGACAAACCATTTTCTTCAAAACCACCAAGACCAACAAACCAGGCCCAACAGACTGAAAACCACAGCAAACACGGCCTACATTGGCCAAAATAGCAAATAAGGCTCTACTAGCCCAAAACCACGAATAAGGTCCTCAATGACCAAAACCACACACAGTGAGTTAGGAAACTTGGTACTAGGCAACCAACTCTGGCCACAAGTAGCCACCAAAGTGCACTACACTGCCACGATGGCACCACCCTATGTAGGAGTGACACCGTCCCGCGATTCTATCACCTGGAGAACCCTCACAAAGCCAACCCCTCTAGGAAGGCAATCTTGTCTCTCAAGACGCTACCAGCTACAAGGCACGTGTCCCACCCCTACTAGCTACCATAGGGTACGCCTCCTCACGACGTCCTTCACATGGTGCTCAGGAGGAAGTATCATACCTCTACACCCGACAACACTCGAGCCTTAGTGCTCACAGCGACAGTAGGAGTATCACTCCTCTCTGTCATGCCACAAAACACCTCAATCCGTAGACCTCAACCTTGGCCCCACGAACGACAGTCAGGGAGTATCCTACTTCCAAGACTCGACGAACACTTACCTCGATCTCTCGGTCCCTTACCTCAACCAGGGAGATGCGCCCGACCACCCAAGAATGTCGTCACATTCTTTGATCCTGACGATATAATCCCATAGTGTCTTGGTCCGCACACAAAAAACCAAGAAAATCATTTTCCAAAACGAGCCAACACATCTTTTTGAAAAACCTTTTCAAACCATTTTATATATTTGGAAAATTAAACCAAAATCTCAACAAAGCTGGTGCATCAGGTGTCCTACAGGACCACCACTAATGGCCCTACGATCCCAACTCATATGTGCAAAACAAATCGATTCGAAAAGCCACTATATTCAAATGCATTCTACCAAAAGACCAGAAAACACCCCAAAATTCCTTGGCAAACGCATGCATGTGGTTCGCGCAATCGGCCCGTGCCCCTAGTTTTTTGTCAGAATTCAGAAAGACCATGGATAGAGACCCAAAAATGTCGCCTGAAGTGGGAACCAAGTGTCGGCCTACCAAACAACCACCAAAAATTTCGAATAAAACATATGCTGTAGACCCTCGAGTATACTCTAAAACCACACAAACAAAATCAAAATCCGTTCACCACACAAGAAGATATTAATTCGCGACCCAAAAATGTCGCCCGAAGTGGGAACCAAGGGTCGGCCTGCCAAACAACTACCAAAAATTTCGAATAAAACATATATTGTAGACCCTCAAGTCTACTCTAAAACCATATAAACAAAATCAAAATCCATTCACCACACACGAAGATATTAATTCGCAAACACTAAGGGATCAAAAAGGACCCAAACCACAACAACCACCATAAATACCACAATAAATTTCCAAAAATTCCAAAACATTAAATTTAGCCTAGATTAGATGCATCCTAGGCATTTCTATCATTTGACATGATTTCTACTCATTGGATTGGAGGTGCGTACTTGAAACTGGCCTCCAACGACCCAACTCGCTCTCTGGCCAACCACCAGCCACCACCAGCGAGCACGACCTCCACAAGAGCCTCCTCAACCTTTAGAACTTGAACCACACCAATGCCAAGCCACACGACCACCTCCGCCTCTCGCTTTCACTCTTGACCTCTCACTGGTTATAACACCTGTAAAATTCATTTTGTAATTATTTACATTTTATGAATTTTATTCCTAGACAAGTGTTACTGTTCTGAGGTTCATTGGTAGCTTTGTACTTTTGGGCTTAGGCCTCGTGGGCCGGCTTCTGATTTAGTGTCCCTGTGCTTGATTGGCACTGTGCATTGTGGCATTGTGCGTGTCGGGCCCAAATGTGAGTCTGTGTGGGGCCTGCGTTGTGGGCTAGTGGTTGAGGCTTGCAGTTGGTTTCGTGGTTGTGGCGAGTGGTTGGGTGCGTGCGGTGGCTAGTGAGGCTGGTAGTTGAGGGAGTGTTATTGTGCGCATGGCTGGCTGGTTGCTTGCACACGGCCACCTACTCCTTCTACGAGGCTTTTTAAGCCGAAGGCCTCCGCCATGCACGACCCAAGCCTCCTTTCTTCCCCACGCACTTCTCTCCGTCCCGAGCACACATCCTTCCTCTTCTTCTCCCACTCATTCTCTCTCCCTCCACTCACCTCCCATCTCCCCCGTCTCTCTCATTTTCTCTCTTTCTTTCTCTCTCACTCTCCCTCCCCTATTTCTCTCCTCCCCGCGACCTCCTCTCTGTTTGGTATGCTCATGGGCCGACGACAGCGTACGGTGGCTCGTGGTGGTGTGTGGAGCTTGCGTGGAGTGCTCCCGTGGCTATGGTTGCGCTGGAGTCGGCCGGAGAATCGTCGGAGTGCATTCTCAAGTACGCATCTCCACCTCATGTAATAGAGAGCATGAAATTGGTAGAAAATGCTAGGATTGCATGAAATCTAGGTAAATTTACATTCCTAGAATTTATTGTGATTTTAGGGGAATTTATGGGCATTTATGCCAGTTGGTGTGTTTTGGGTCATTTTGACCCTTCTGCCTTTGTGATTTTATATCTTGATGCATGGTAAGTGGATTTTAGTTTTGTTTGTTGGGATTTGGAGTTGACTCGAGGGTCTACATCTTATATTTTATGTAAGGTTTTTGGTGCTTGTTTAAGGGGTTCGATAAGGGCGATTTCGAATTATAGGGTTTTGGGCCGTTTTCTAGGATCACAGAATTCGACATATCGAAGTAAAAACGGCATACCGAATCACTGATTTTCGGTATACCGACTTCGTTCGGTATGCTGTTTTTCTGTCAGTATTGGTCTTCCTGTTGATTCGGCCTATCGAATCTTTCCGGTCGACCGATCTAGTGATTTTCGGCATACTGGAGGCAGAACGGCATGCCGAATAAGTGGATTTTGGCATACCGAACTTGTTTTCGACATGTCAAATTTAGGCCCAAATATGTTTATAAAAATATGATTTCCAAGGATTTTCCAGATTGGTTTGTTTTGTCCCTGTAAGATGGGACTGTGAGCGGTCAGTGGTGGTCTCCTGGGACCCTTGATGCGCCGTTTTGCCGAGGTTTTGGAAGAATTTTTAAAGATTTGAAAATGATTTTAAAAATAGATTTCAAGGAAATAGTTGGCTGTTTTGGAAAATGTTTTCCTGATTTTCTGTGTGCAGGCTGAAACAATGTGAGACCATGTCGAGCACGACTCCCTGGATGAGGTTAGGGGCCGAGATACTTGAGGCTGAGGGGCGTCGGGTCCTGGAGTTATGAGACTCTTTGGCTGTCGTCTCAAAGATAAGGTTGTGGTCCGTAGGCTGAGGTGTCTTGTGGCATGACGGGAAGGTATGATACTCCTACTATCGCTATGAGCACTAAGGCTCGGGTGTCGCCAAGTGTGGAGGTACGACACTCCCTCCTGAGCACCGTGTGTGGAGGACGCCGTGAGGAAGCAGACCCTATGGTGGCCACTGCGGGTGGGACACGTGCTCCGTAGCTGGTAGCGTCCTAAGAGACAGGACAACCTTCCTAGGGAGCGGTTGGCTTGTGGGGGTTCTCTAGGTAGGACAATCGCGGGAGGGTGATCACTCCTACATAGGGTGGCTTCACCATGGCACTGCAAGACGTCATGGTCGCTCCTCTGTGGACTGCGTGTGGCTAGAGTTTGGTTGCCTAGCACTGAGTTTCCCGACTCACTGTGTGTGGTTTTTGCCATTGCGGGCCTTTACTTGTGGCTTTGGGTTAGTAGAGCCCCGGTTGTGGTTTTGGCCGGTGTGGGCCTGGTTTATGAGGTTTTGAGAAAATAGTTTGCGAAAAGAATTTAAAAGGAAAATGAATTATAGTTTTGTTTTCTGTGGTTTTCCTTGGGGTGCGTACTGAGTGACTTTTGTCACTCATAAGTTTTTCCTCGTGTTTTGGTTTACAGGTGCAGGCATGCAAAGGATTAGCGTAGTGCGTATAGTCTAGAGTCTCCTAGCCGCACACACAGGTTCCTAGTAGTTAGATATTTACTGTTTAGCTTTTATTTTCCCGTAATTTAATTGTTTTAAATTATTGTGGAAAATGAGGGGCGTGACAGTTTTTGGTATCAGAGCTCCAGGTTCACTAGGTAGCACTGCACCTAAGGTGTCTGGTTTAGAGACTCCATAGGTTTTGCATGCATTGTAGAGTCTACACCTGATTTTCGCCATAGTTTTCTAGTTGTTGCTTTGTTTGTGGTACAGGTACTTTACCTTTCTCTGGTAGGATGCCTCCTCGTGGTCGCAAGGGCAAGGCCCCGATTGAGGAGACCGAGTCCCGAGAGGACGTAGGCGGATGGAAGGCAGTTCGTGTGGAACTGAGGAGTTTGGCACACAGGATCTCTCACGCATTCAGCAAGAGTAGTGCTAGTGAACTATCAAGTGACCCGTGGCTGAACCAGTTTACAAAGCTTCATCTTCCGTCGTCCAAGGGCAAAGTCATTGCTGAGAAGAGCGAGGCCTGGTTGGAGAAAGTGGTGAAGATGCTGGAAAGCATGGCGTGCCTAGAAGAGCATTGGGTGCGGTTGGCGACCTACCTACTTGATTGTGAGGCAGATAGGTGGTGGAAGTCTGTGAGGCAGCTGAAGTTCCCGGACTCAGTCACTGTTAGTATCCAGTGGAAGGATTTCAAGGCAGCCTTCTATGACAAGTATTTTCCCCTTCATGTGAAGGAGCAGCTTCATCGAGATTTCCGGAGTCTGGAGCAGGGCACGATGTTGGTGCTCGAGTATGAGACTGAGTTTGCTCGGCTAGAACGCTTTGCTCTTGCCTATGAGTCTGAGGAGGAGCGGGCGCAGAGGTTTCTTGATGACTTAAACCCATGGATACGGGTGAAGGTGTTGGGTTGTAGGTGCCAGACTGTGGAGGACATGGTTGGGATGGCTTACCGTTTCGAGGCGGAGCACCAGAAGTTTCTAGAGAGTCATCCTAAAGGGAAGGGTAAGTCTTCTTTTACCTCTCGGTTCTCTTTCTCCGGTCCTCCAAGTGTCGATAGTTCGGGTAGCCCTGAGAAGAAGCAGAAGGCGAGGTCCAGTGTTTCCTTTGCGGGTTGAAGGAGTTTTGTTGGGGGTAGCGAAGCTGGACTTAGTCAGACAGGGTCCAGTGCTCTCGGTGGGAACCAGTGCTTCAACTGTGGTTAGGTGGGCCACATCGTTGCATATTGTCCTCATCCTAGGAAAACTCCCTCTCCAGTGGTGTGCTATAATTGTGGGAAGGCGGGACACGTTCAGAGATCTTGTTCGAAACCACCTAAGAAGGCAGGAAGCGCGCCACAGCAGCCGACTAGGGGACGGGTGTTCACCATTGCAGCTCCAGGAGCTGGGTCTTCAGGAGATGTTGTTGAGGGTAAGGATGAATAGTTGGTTCTGTAATCCTCTGAGATATGTTGTAATCTGGACATCTACCTGATTGTATGGATGTGTGGTGTTGTTTTGTTTGTCCATCAGGTTCTTTTATTGTGGCTGGTCGGATGGCCAAAGTGTCGTTTGACTCAGGGAGTTCTTTCTCCTTTATCTCTGAGTCTTTCGTAGCAGAGCAGGGAGAGAGACCAACTAGAATGGCCTTTCATCTCAGCGTGGTAACGCCACTGGGGGAGCACAGTTTGGCATGGAGGTATCTACGGTCTATCGACTTGACGCTGAATAGTAGAGAGTTTGACGCCAGCCTGATCGTGATGGACATGTAGGAGTACGATGTGATACTCGGCATGGATTGGTTGGCGCAACAATCCGCTTTGATCGATTGTGCATGGAGGAGAGTTTATTTTGGGTTTCCTGAGGATAGGTCTTTCTTTGTGCAAGGTGGGTGTCAGGGTGAGCCTAAGCTTGTCATTTCTGCTATGAAAGCTTATAAGTCTTTGGTCAGGGGTTGCGTGAGGTATCTAGCTAGTATAGTTACCTCCACTTCTTCTGAGTTGGGTGTTCACAATATCTCTGTGGTGTGTGAATATCCCGACGTTTTCCTTGATGATTTGCCTGGTATGCCACCTTACAGGGAAGTAGAGTTCTCGATCGATCTGATCCCTGATTCTGGTGCTATGTTGAAGCCTCCCTATCGCATGGCGTCAGTATAATTGCGAGAGCTCAAGACACAGTTGCAGGAGTTGCTGGACAAGGGGTTTATCAGGCTGAGTGTGTCTCCGTGGGGAGCGCCTGTCTTGTTCGTCCGTAATAAGGATGGTTCGCTCCGACTGTGTAGAGATTATCGAATGTTGAACCAGATCATGGTGAAGAACAAGTATCCCTTGCCCCACATTGATGACCAGTTCGACCAGTTGTGTAACATCTGTGCCTGTTTTTCCATTTAATATAAATCATGGAATTTCTTGTGATTATTTGTGTGTGGTTTATTAACGGTAAATTTAGGTTGTGTTTGTTGGCTGTGGTCTCTCCCTGTGTTTTGTGTCCTTGGTTTCTCCTTTGTGGTGTGACTTCTTTGGTTTGAGTGTCTGTTTTGTAACTGGAACCCATATTTGGGGGTGAGACCCATTTGAGGTTGGACCTGGTCAAAGGAGCCCAACCCCCATGAGACTTGAGCCGCTCGTTCTCCCCCGTGACCACGAACCTGTCCTCCTACTCGCGAGGCTTGGCAGGGAGGGGTGCTCGTTCCGTCCCTTCGACGGCAGGGAGGCTGGCAGGGGGCCAGCAGAATCTGGGGGATGGCAGGCACGACGGTGGCTTTTAAGGGAGGTGTGCTGCATGGGGGAGGAGTGGAGAAACCAAAGGGAGAGCGAGAGGGAGTGCGGAGGCTGAGGAGGAGTCGCGTGTTGGAGGAGATCGTGCGAGTGCGGGGGGAGGCTGGTGTTGTGCACCGCCGGAGCTTGAGGGCACGGGTACACGTCAAGATACCAGACTACCCTCAGGACTGGTATTGGAGTCCCCAAGTGCTCGGGCACTAGGGCGTCCCGAGGACGCTCTCCGTGCTTGTACTAGTGAGGGTACATTTTGTGGCTGTGGCCAGGGCGGTTGAACTCCAGCGTGGGGTGGTTCACCGTGGCACTGCAGTGTGGGTGTGGTGACATGGAATCCTCACCAGCTGCATGTGGCCAGGTCGATCGCTTGTGGCCAGGGTGATGCGAAGGCTGAAAAGCCGACATTTCATAAGCAAAAGAGAAACCTATAGAAGACCGATTTATCGGGCGCACGAGGGTGCCTAATACCTTCCTCGTGCGTAACAGGGATCCTTACCCATTTTCTGGTTTATGACCTGCTTTTCCATTGCATGATTTTCATGCTAAATATGGTTTTCCTCGTCTTCCATTTTAATAGACTAGGTGGCGACTCCTGCATTTGCATATTTATTTATTTTTATTATTTTTGCCGTGACTTTGCCGATCCCTCGTGTATTTTGGCCTTTTGCGTCGAAATCCTTCGAGGCTGCCGCCGACATGGTTACACTAACTAAAGGGCGAGTGTTCTCCATATCTGCACATGATGCCGGTCCATTAGGGGATGTAGTAAAGGGTAAGGATTAGAGGCATGATTGAATTTTAACCTTTCCCATTATGCACTACTGTATCTGGTACTCTCCCTATGTGTTTGTTGTTGTTTTTCTGTTGTTGTGTTGTATTGTTGTTAATGGATATTTGGTGTTATCTAGGTTCCTTTCTTGTGGCTAACCTTTTGGCTAGAGTTCTGTTTGACTCGAGGAGTTCCTTTTCTTTTATCTCTGAGTCCTTCGCTGCAGAGGTTGGGGATCGACCAGCCAGATTGGCCTTCCATCTGGATGTGGTGACCCCTTTGGGGGAGCACAACTTGGCATGGAAATATTTGCGGTCAGTCAGTGTGAAGTTAGGGGACCGAGATTTTGGAGTCAGTCTGATTATGATGGATATGCAGGGGTATGACATCATCTTGGGGATGGACTGGTTGGCGCAGCATTCGACTATTATTGACTGTGCCAAGAGGAGAGTCTCGGTCGAGTGTTTAGACCAGGGTTGGTGTGTGGTGCAAGGAACCAGGCCAGGAGAACAGAAGAAGATAATTTCTACAATGAAAGCTTACCGCCATTTAT
>JAMKQA010025825.1:0-38156 GCA_024699735.1 Posidonia australis
TGAGGCCCACGGGGATCTCGGACTGGCAGCACCCCAAGCCGGAGCAGGAGTAGTTCTGCAGCTTCGTGAGGTTGCTGCACACCGACACGCACCCCGCCAAGAAGACAAAGCCGTAGCTGTCTTTCAGGTATGCCTGCGTGTCGCAGCCGGTCACGACGAACCCGTTGCGGTCGGCAGAGTAGCTGAAAGGACTGCTTCTCAAGTCCCTCGCCATACGATTCACTTGCCGTTTGGTCTTTATAGAAGCACTCACTGTTCGAGGAGCTGGAGGCGGGATATATATATATATATATATTAGTGGGTCCACGGGTCTATGGGTCTGGGTTTTTTTAGACCCAGACCCGACCCAATAAGTGAGCGGGTCTAACGGGTCCGGGTCTACGGATCCACGGGTCTGAAAATCAAGACCCAGACCCAGACCCAACGGGTCCAGACCCATGGGTCTGGGTCTAGACCCGACCCATTGCCGCCCCTACTATCAGTTACCCCTTCCGTGTCGGCGTGGTCACACCATTGAATGTCCATGGATTGCATGTTTTCATGCATATGACCAAAATTATATAAGCAACAATTCTAAAATAAACATAAACAATTAAATAGAAAAACTATATACAACACATACTAACAGATGTGTATGAACACATAATACCGAATGTGCACAGGTGCATATGTTTATGCACTTGATCAATGTTAAATAAGCGGTAATATTAAAATATGCATAAATAATAGAAAAAATATAAAAACAATACACCAGATGTGTAGGGACACAGTCAATTCGTAGTGGGGCAAGAGAAAGAGATGGTGCCATGGTTGACGATACGACGTAGAGATGTTGGGATGTTGGACGAGGCTACGGTACTGTAAGGAATTGTATGATGTGGTGGGCATGCAACCTAGATGTTGTTGTGCAACAAGTAGGCTACTATGACAATGGCTCATTGTCACAGTGGTTGTGAGAACTTTAAATTCGTCACAGGTCTTGAGTTTGAATCCTGAAATATGCATAAAAATTCATCTAAATCGATAACAAAAAAAAAAAACCATGTAGCCTACTATATTTCTTTGGTGTGGCATGGGTTTTCGGATGAGGGGTGGGGCTTTTTCGTGGGTGGGACATAGAGATTTAATGGAACTTTTGCATGTTAAAATCTGTACTTCATAAAATTCGGATCAGACACCTACGTCACCTTGTCCCTTAGTCATTTCGCCTTTAGTCCGTCCTATGAGAAAACCAACCACATCAACAAACCACTATATCACCTATGTTAATTACCCTAGTAAAAAATCATACTAAATTACATGTTGAAAATATGCTGCAAAATAAAAATGAACAATTATAATAGTGTACGTGTAATTAATTGTTTGTCCTTATATTGATCTATGGTCTCAAGCATCCATATGTGTTAGCTATTCATGCTGTTGCCATCGAAATTAGGGCCCAACGACAGACTTGAGATTGTCACTAAAGATAATGTTGAAAGATAAAAAATAAAGCTTATGATCAAAACTCATGTGCAACAAGGGTACATAAAGTGTATCGAATACCAAATCTTAATCAAGTTTTATCGATTTAAAAGTTAAGGTTAGGGTGGATTGAGCCTACATTTCAGGATAGTGAGTCTTTTGATTCTGTATGGGTTGATAATGATTCTAGTGAGGAAAATGAGTATAACTCTGAGGAGTTTGAACAAGAGTATGAAGAAGAGTTTGAATAACTTTTACAGATTAAGGAAGGTATAAAAGAAGTTCCACAAGTTTCTGAGAAGGTTCATCCAGAAGTTGTTGTGGAGGAAGAAGATGAGTTCACACTTCCAGAAGAGCAACCAAATTATAATTTCAATGAGGTTGCTACAGGTGTTTATTTGAATGAGCAACTAGATGATGATAGAAGTCGAAATGATGATCCTGATTATGTACAATTAAAAAATAGCTATCACACATTGTAAAGCAGTCAGAGTGATGAAGAGTATGAAGAATCTGAGTTTCATGTGGCAAACCAAGGTGGACCCTCCATATCAGTTAAAATGGAGACACTAGACATGACTAAGGGGGCAAAATATGAGAATATTTATCAATTTAGGCTAGCACTCAAGCAGTACAATATCATTAATGAGTGCAAAGTAAAATACATTAAGAGTGAACCTAAGTGTGTTACTATTAGGTGTGCAGACATGAATTGTAAATGGAGGTTACATGCATCTAGATTAGTTGATGGGGTCACATTTCAAGTTAAAGTGATTAGTGAAACAAGTGTGGCAATGAGAGTGCATCCAAATATTAGATTGGTTTTAAAGTAAAGCCATGGTTAAAGCATGATGGTAGTCTTAGGATGAAAGATTTGTCTACTAGATTGTTGAAAGGTACCATATACAACTACCTTATCATAGAGTGTGGAAAGGGAAGGAAACTGCTATGATAGAATTATGTGGTAGTTGAGAGAATCTGTACAACCTTGTTCCTGACATAGTTGCTGCTTCGAACAAATTAAATCCTAGAAGCACAATCAAATATGAAGTTGACAAGTTCTGTAGATTTTACAGACTATTTGTTTGTTTCAAGGCCTACAAAGATGATTTCCCTGAAAGATGTAGGCCCCTTCTAAGGTTAGATAGGTTCCATTTAAAGACAAAATACAAGGAAGTTCTTCTTGCAGCAACTGCATTAGATGGAAAGTATAACATGTTTCCAACAGTTTTCTACATTGTAGACTCTGAGAGTGGAGACAATTGGTGGTTTTTAAAATACTTAAAGGCAACACTTGGATCCACGAATGGGATGCTCTTTCTATTTGATAGGTGTAAAAGTCTAGAGGAGGGTGTACAGTTATAGTAGCTACAGGTTGGAGCACAAGACTTGTATAAGGAATCTCTACAAGAATTTCAAGAAAAGTTTTGGTGGTGATCACTTAGAGTATGATCTGGAGTGCAACTAGAGCCTACACTTCTAATGCATTCAACAAAGTTTATGAAGAAAATAAGGATAGATTCACAGGGAGCATATTAGTATTTAATGGGAGTTGAAATTAACAAAAAATATTAGTCTAGATCCCAATTTAGTGAGTCTGCAATGTGCCACTATATAATAAACAATATATCTGAGTCAATGCATACATAGGAGAAGCAAGATGGAAACCTATGGTAATATGTGTAGATGAAATAAGATAGAAATTAATGGAAGGAATGTATATTAGAAAGAAGAATGTAAGGAAATAAACTGATACTCTTGTACCATTTGCATGGAAATTACCATGTTAAGATAATCAGAGGTTTAGGAGGGTTTTCAATTCTTAGAAGCTCAGATTATAAAGCAGCAGTCGTAGGGCCTGATCTAAAATGCATAGTAGACATTAAGAAGAGGACTTGCACTTGTAGGGTGTGGCAAGTCACTAGGCTGCCATACACGCATGTTGCATCTTTCATTGGTTGTATTAGGCAAACCAAGTGGAAAAACTATGTGGATGATTGCTACACAACAGTAACATATTTGAAGGCTTATAGGGATGGAATCGGTACAATGCTAGATAAGTCACTATCAAAAAAGGTTGAAGACTGTTTATAAGTTAAGCTCCCATAAATCAAACCACAAGTTGGTAGACCCAAGAACAAAAGAATCAGAAGTAAAGATGAGAAGTTCATAATGCATACATATTCTATTCTTATATTTATCTATTTTTTTACATAAATAATGCTACTCGAGGTGTTTTATGCAAATTGTGTAGGAACCTAGAAAAAATAGGGGAAAAAGAATAATTGTGCCAGAAAAAGAGGATAGACATGCATGGAAAATTCTATAGCCACGTTAAGAGATCAATACAAGATTTTTCACATATTAAAATATTGGGATAAGCATGAGCCAACACTGCAACTAAATTCAACGGTGATCCAGTGATCTGGGTGCCTAGCAGGCGTCCAGATGACAATCCGGTGCCTCCTAGGTGCCCAATCAGAAGCAAGATGATCCGGTCTTAGATGCAGTTGACTTGTACTTGGAAATATCTTGTATTTAATTTTGAAAATGTAATTGTGACGTCGGATTTATATCTGACGTAAGCAAGTTCTTGTATGTTTATAAAAAGGGCCCCTGGTGTAGATCTAAGGGATCCCGATCTAGGTTTTAGATACTTTTATTTTCTTGTATTTTGGAAGACTTTGAAGAGCAGTTGTAATTCCAGGTTTTTTTTAATAAAAAGAAACTTCTTCTTACATTTTGTCTTCCATTCCTCCTTCCCCCTTCTCTTTTATTTTTACATTTAGTGTAAGCATGATAGGCTAATTTTCTTGATCTAGAATTGAGATGAAGTTCATGTAATATTAGATGTTATGATTAAATTACTCTATTTTTTCTCTTTAAGCTTATTATTATGATCATGTCAACTAGATGTATATTGCATAATTTCCTCATAAAATCGATAAACTTTGATAGATTAAGATTGAGATTCTCTTTTTAATCTATGCTTAGGGAAGATTAGAATGAGGACTATGTGTATAATCGCAGTTTCTTCATAGGTCATTGGATTTAACTTGGTTTGTGTGTTTTTATTCTTCGACTTGATAGTCTATGGTGCATTGCATATAGATTATGCTTGTTAAGATAAGGATCATTGAATCAAATTATTTAGATCAATCGGAAAACATAGAGTGGATTTAATCATGCATTTATATTTACATGAATGGATTCGAAAATTCTAATTCTTCATTTATTCTGAATTTCTCTTAAGTGTTTATTCCTTGATCAACATCTTTCAATTTTCATCTCAATAATTGATAATAAATCTTTGATTATAAAGCATTTTTCTCTGTGGGATTCGACCCGTGTTTGCCACGTACTGTATAATACGCCGTGTACTTGCGGTTATTAAAATAAAACACATCATTAGGTGGTCATGAAATCAAAAGGCAACACAAATGTAAGAAATGTGGAGTACTTGGACATAAAATGAAAACATATCCGATGAAGAATAACCCACTGATGTGTATGTTTTAATTAACCGCAAGTGCATGGTATTCAATGTAGTACGTCGACAAATACAGGTTGGTCCTACAGAGAAAAGTGTTTTAGAATCAAAGATTTATTACCAATTATTGACAAAGAATTGAGAGAAATGATGTAAAAAACTAAAACTAGAGTATCAAACAGCAATTAAATTAATTAAAACCTAGGATTTTGAATCCATTTATATGAAATTGAGAATCCATAAGTAAATTTATTCTATCTCTAGTTTTAGATCTTAATATTTGATTAAATGATTTTTTCCTAACAAGCATATACTATATACTATGCATCATAGAATATTAAGTAAGGTATAAAAACATAAAGTCAAATAAATCAAATGATATATGATAGATCAATGATTATATACACAACCCCTAAATCATTCTTCCCTAAGTATAGACTAAAAAGAGAAATTCAATCTTAGTCTATCAATGTTTATCGAATGATGAGTAATCTATGTAATATACATCTAGTCTACAAAATCATGACAATAAAGCACAAGAGAGAGAATAAAATTTACTCATAGCATATCAACTCACATAAATTTCTTCTCAACCCTAGAATTAGAAACTCAACCAAATATGATAACACAAAGTATTAAAGTAAAAGATGAAGAGAATGGAATGGAAGACATAATTAAAGAAAAAATTAACTTCTATTAACTAAACCTGAAATTACATTAGAACAGGAGAGTCTTCCACAATACAGAGAAAAAGTCTAAACCACGAAGGTAGAAGTTCTCCCTTAGATCTACACAAGGTGTTCCTTTATAAGCTCACAAACATTTACTTACGTCGGAGACATATATGAATACAAAATTTGATTTTGAATTTTAAATACAAGATATTTATAAGTGAGAATCATATCTAGAGAAAACCAAGTCAAAATTATCTTGTGTAGGAGCCTAGGAGGCGTTAGATCTACATCTGGACGCCTGGGAAGCGTCAGGAGGCGTCCACATCATCTAGGATCTCCTCTGACTTCTTCTACTTGTTAGTTAATATTTTTCATAGTATTTATTCACGTGAAAAATGTGCATTTGACCTCTTGACATAGCTCTAAAATTTTTCATACAAAAATATTTTCTTTTTTTACAAAATTATTCTTCTCTCCTTTATTTTTCTTAGATTCTTCCTGAATCCTCAGGTTTTTGTGAAATTTACATAAAATACCTCGAATGCATTATTTATATACAAAATAAACAAATATGGGAATAAAATATGCATAAATTATAAGTTAATCACTCATGACCCACCACCACTATCTGTAGAAGCTAGATTAAAACACAAACTTTATCTTTTCAATTCTATTAAATTCTTTTATCTTTCCATACTTTTATGTTTAATACATTATCCTTATTTACATGTGTTTGTAATGAACCACCAACTAGGAAGAAAGGAGGAAGGCCAAGGAACCCAAACAAACTTTCAAGGAGAAAGAAGGACACGATGTCAGTTACAAAAGATGGCTTACCTGTTAACATGGCTGACTTACTAAGGCAACGAAGGGTGAGATCAAAAGTGTAGAAAGTTGATCCATTCTCCGGTACCCCTGAACTAGCAAGTGAATCAAGGCCAATGTAGCAACAAAGACAGTAGCAAACAAGTTGGTTCCAAGGTAGTCATGTTTCACAACATTTCCCCTCTCAAACTGGGTTTGGAATGCACCAACAATAGCAACAACAGCAGGAAGTCATCTGGGGTTCTTCTCAAGAACAACAACATCTACAACAGTAGCAACAATAGACCAATATATGTCATATGTGGGGCGTAGATGAGTGGTTTAGGTTAGGAATTATATGCAATAGCAGTAGTGATTTTTATAGCAGCAATAGTTTGATTGTCTAATTGTTTGATAGATACACAATTGAACTTTCTAATGGTCTTTTTGAATTAATTATCTGTAACTAACAGTTGTCTGATTATGAACTTTCTAATGGTTTTTTTGTGTAGATCTTTCTTTGTGATCTAAAGATAGCCTAATGGTCTTTCTTTGTAAATCTTTACATGTATTTGTTTCAATGTTTTTTAGATCTTTTTGTGTAGCTAATGATTTCGATCTTCTATCAATTCAGTTGTAATCTAAAGATAGCTTAATGGTCTTTCTTTACAGATCTTTACATGTGTTTGTTTCAATATTTTAATCTGTAGATTTTTTATTTCTTAAGATCTTTTTGAGATCTTTTTGATACACAACTGTTGTTTTTATATGAGATCATTTAAGATCTTTTTTATACACAACTGTTTTTGAGATCTTTGTTAATATTCTATCTGTAGATCTAAAATATCACTGTTGTTTTAATCTGAAGATGGCTAATGATACACAACTGAAAATAGTTTCTTTTTGTTTCTGCTTGAAGATCTTTTTGATATTTTTTTGATGCATAATTGTTGTTTTAATCTGAGATCTTTTTGATGCACAACTATATTTAAGATCTTTGTTAATCTTCTATCCATAGATCTAATACATCATTGTTATTTTAATCTGAAGATGGTTAATAATATACAACTAAAGATAGTTTCTTTTTATTTTTGCCTGAAGATCTTTTTGAGATCTTTATGATACACAACTAATAAACAACTAAAGATGGCTAATGGTTTCAATCTTTACATGTGTTTGTTTCAATCTTTTTGATTCAAGGAATTGATACATCACTATTGTTTTAATCTAAAGATGGCTAATGATACACAATTGAAGATAATTTTAATATGTAGATCTTTTTTATAAACAACTGATATAGAACTAAAGATGACTAATGGCTTCAATTTTTACATGTGTTTGTTTCAATCTTTTTGATTCAAGGAATTGATACATCACTGTTGTTTTACACAATATACAAAAGTTAGAAGGACATTTGAAGATACACAACTATTAGCTATCTTTAGGATCCACTAATTATTTTACAACATTTGATTGTTCCACTGATTATGAGTTGTTTCGTACAGAAGATAGTATGTTTTACACAATACACTTGATTGTTCTATTGATTGTCATTTAAACACAATACATCAAACACTTAAAGATAGACAATACACTTCAAGTACACGTCATTGCAATTGAAATAGATAAAAAAAAGGACAAAAACTACAAGTCTATGTGTGACCATGCCGACCCAGGGGTTCAACGCGGTGTCATGCCAGAGGGAAGGGATCACAGTCATACTTAGTTGGCGAAGGCGCAAGATAGGATAAAAGAAAAAAGAAAAGGAGTCGCCATCTACTCTTTTAAGGGAAAGACGAGGAAAATCGCAAAAGATTGAATGCATGAGATGCAGATGCGAAGGTTGGATGTCTGCTAACCAGAGCATGGGTAAGGATTCCTATTACGCACGAGGAAGGTATTAGGCACCCTCGTGCGTTCGAGAAACTCGATCTTTCTAGCCTAAATCGCTTGCTAAGGCTGAATGAATGCTTGCTAAGCTTAGGTCATGCTCTAAACATACTAATGTGAAATGTCATGGCAAGACTGGATGGATGTGCATGACGACATGCGAAAATTGCGAAGAAGCTCACATAAAATGACGAAATCACAAAGAATGACTCGATGAAGAAAATCACATAAAATGACAAGGTTTTCACAAAGAGTGACTCAGAAAATCACACCAGTGTCAAAGGGATCAAACATACAATAAGGCCAAATCGTTAGAAGCACAAAAAACACCATGGAGGTCAGAATGGGAAAATTACGAAGAAACCCTCATGAAACAGACAAATAGCGCCGAGTGAAGGAAATCACATAAAATGACGATGTTTTTAGACCGATTGCTCAGAATAACCATATGGATGTCAAAAGTTGAGTAACAGAGTCAACCCAGGTTCTCGAAATCGTGAAAAGATCATGAAAATCGAAAAAAAGGAGATAAATCGCAAACGGGCCAATGTAGGCCTTTCGGTCAGTTCATGTACGCGCTAGGGCGATGAAATCCAAATCAAGTCAAAAAAAAAAGAACCAAAGTGCGAGATTAAATAGAGTCCAATCTAATGCAAGGCAAGGGATTCTGAAAACACAGAGAAATCGAAAAAAGGAAACACAAGAAAAACACAAACTCACTTGAAAAGAGGGATTGATGTGTAAATGTGTTGAAAATTACATGAAATGGATGAATAAGTAACTAAATGCGTAAAAAATGCTAAAGGATGACTTGGACAAGGATTAGGTAGGGCTGAGTGTGACAACTAAAATGCATGCACACAAATCAAAGACATAGGGGTAATTTGGTCATTTTCATGGCCAAATGCAAGTATGGGAGTGATGCATGATCTAAGTTATGTCAGAATATGTACAAAACATTCAAAGGGTATTATTTGCAAGAAAACATGAAGGACAAAACAATAACATTATATAAACACAGTAAAAAACAAATGTGGGTACTAAAATGCAAAATTCACAAAAGAGTGAGAATCTGGATGAAAACTACACTCATGGCTTCCATTCTAGTGTGCAGGTGATGGATCCAATGTCAATGTGGCACTGAGGTGTGAAAATTGCACTTGGATAATTTCCTGATAATTCAGGGTCTAAAGTGTAAAATTCACACATAGGTGCAAATGTGGTTAAAATGTGAGACTAAAACTCCATTCACAGTGAAAACATGATTTTTAAGTGGAATTTATGATTAAATGAAAAAAAAAAGAAATGCAATAAGTGAAAAAATACAAAGAATATGCATAGAAACATTTTAAAACCCTAAGTGATGGATTTAGAAATAATCTAAGGGCTTGCATGCAACTTGGACGTACTCAGGAATGATAATTAGGAATCCAAGGGCTTATGTGCAAATTTCCAAGGGCCTGAGTGTGACAAAAAAATGGGATTTTATAATGATCATTGCAATTGTGACATTTATTAGGGTTCAAGATGCAAAATTCACAAAGAAACTCATTTTTTAGGAATTTAGGGGGTTATTGAAAAAGCTCAGGACTTAAATGTGATAAATGTTGAATTTTAAAGATGATCAGAGTAATTTTTAAAAAGCTTAAGAATTCAGAATGCAATTTAACAGGGAAAGTTCATTTTAAAATGTTTTTGGGGGTTTAAATGCAAATACTTAGGACTCAAATGTAAAGAAAATTTGATTTTTATGATGGCCAGTGTGATTTTTAAATCTTTTAGGGTTCAGAATGCAATTTTACAGGTGAAAACTCATTTTAAAATGTTTCTGGGGGCTTATGTAAATGTTCAGGACCTAATTGTAAAGAAAATATGGATGTAGAGGCTTAAATGTGATAAAATATGCATGACAGGGGTAAAATACAAATTAAAAGTAACAAGGGAAAAATATGCAATTTTCACAAGGATAATAAATCAATAAAAGAATATTTGAAATAACAGGGGCTAATATATAAAATACAGGACCTAAATGTAAGGAAATCATGGCTTCAGGGACCGAGATGTGATAAATACATGCATGAATATGTTAAGAATTAAAAAAAGAAACTTTCAGGGGGCATATGCAAAATTCACAGAGAAAATAAGAGAATTAAAACCATCTTAAAACTACAGGGTCTAAACTGTAAAAATCAGGACCTAAGAAAAATAAAAAGGACTTAAACGCAACATCCTAAGGACCTAAAAGTAAATTCCTAAAGTTAAAGGGCCTAGGCCCAAATCAATCTCCTTTGAAGATCGCCGAAGGATCACCAGCGCTCTCCCTCCCGCGATCCCTCCGGCAACGCACCAGCGGCGACCCAACGACGGAAGAAGGTGAACGGCGACTGAGGAAGCTCCGAAGGGCCACGACGATGGTCTCCGAGAGGCAGGGCAAGGCTAGGGAGGCCTGAGGCCCTCCCCCCACCTTGTGCTCCAGCGAGGTCCTCTGAACGGTGACGGAGATGACGACGGTGCGGCGCAGCGGCACTCCGGCAACTGGAGCGGTGTCGGGGCAAGCGACAGACCTCCGAAGTGACGCGAGGAGTCTTCCGGTGGCTTCGACGAGGGTTGGGGTGGTTCCAGTCGCTCTCCCCACCTTGCGCTCCGACGAGGTGTTCCGGAGGACGACGACGTGACGGTAGCGGTGCTCCAATGGCGGCCAAGCTAGGGCATAGGTTGGGGAAGCATCCTGGAGGCGCAAGGAGGGTTTCGGAGGTGTCGCGGATGGCTGGGATGGCCTGAGGGGGTCTACCCGTCCACTTCGCTGGAGGAGAATGTGATGGAGGCTGGGGTGGCGTTCTTGGCTTAGAACCGACGACGCGGCAGCCAAGTGGGGCGCGTGGCGATGCGGTGGGGCCTCCGGAGGTGATGGCTTGTAGCGAGGAGGCTCGATGATCCCTTACGCCTCTCGACGGCGATCGACAGTGACAGCTGGGTTGGCGTCGACGGCGAAGGTCTCCTGGAGCGGAGTGGGTCCAGAGAGATGGGGGAGGGAAGGAGAGATTGGAGGAGAGGAGAAGAAGGGGAGGACAAGAGAGGAAAAGGAGAAGAGGCCCCCGGGGGTGGGGTAAACCCACAACCAGTGGCAAAGCAACGGCGAGCAAAAGGGGAAGATCACCGTCG
Source organism: Posidonia australis (assembly GCA_024699735.1). Lineage (NCBI taxonomy): Eukaryota > Viridiplantae > Streptophyta > Magnoliopsida > Alismatales > Posidoniaceae > Posidonia > Posidonia australis. The sequence goes on from JAMKQA010025825.1 coordinate 11,485, forward strand.
CGGCTTAATCCAGGATCCTAAAGCTACTCTACATGCCTATTGAATCAGGAAATAGGAGGGGAGAGCGGTACCTGTCGTGCGGGATGTTCCCTCCAGCGTGACGGTCGACGGCGGCACTGGAAGCGGCTCCCGGTGGTGCTCTGGCTGTGGACTCCGAGAAGCAAAAGAGGTTCTGGTGGTCTGGGAAGGTGTCGCTGGATTCACTCGTGCTCTGGATCTCGAGAGGAAAAGGGCTTGCATGCGCTGGTGGAGAGGTTTTGCGATGGGGAGGCTTGACAGCGATGAGGAGCTTTTAAGCTTCGGTAGCAGGCTTCTCCACCATCGATCCTCCCTCCGAATGGCCTCCGTCGTTGGATGAGCCGCGTGACGGAGGAGGCAAGGCCCGGAGATCACGGAAGAGAAGGATGTGTGCCAAGAAATACGGGATTGACTGTCGAAGATCTCGCCGAAGACGAAGGGGTCACTAGTAGCGACACCTCGTCGGAAATATTACTCCGTTTTATAAGGTTTTCTGGTTTAAACATTTACTGGGCTTATTGGGCTTGCATATTGGGCTTAGGGTTTGTTTTTTTTGTTTTTCCTTTTTTTCCCTTTTGTTTTTGTGATTTAAATTTAAGATTAATTTGATAATTTGTGATTTGATTTGGGGATTTGGATTGATTATTTTTGTTTTAATATTTCAAGTTGATTAAGGTTTTATTTGATGATTTAAATTTAATTAAATGATTTGTCTTGGTTTTAAATGGATTAAATTGTCTTTTTCTTGATTTTTGGTTTTGGATTTATTTGATTTAAATTCTGATTCTGATTTGGTTGATTTAAAATTTGGATTTGATTAGATTAAATTCAGATTTCATTAGTTTTCACTTGATTTAATTAAGTATTTTATTTAAATGATTTTCACTTGATTTAATTAAGTATTTTATTTAGGTTTTGATTTAAATGATTTTCACTTGATATAATTAAGTATTTTATTTAGGTTTTGATTTAAATGATTTTCACTTGATTTAATCAAGTATTTTATTTAGGTTTTGATTTAAATGATTTTCACTTGATTTAATTAAGTATTTTATTTAGGTTTTGATTTAGGGTTTTAATTATTTTAGGTTTTTTTGGTTTTATTTTATTTTTTTGATTTTCATGGATTTTAGGGTTTTTGACTTTAAGTTTTTTTTAAATTAGGATTTTGAATTTTAACTTTGGCTTTTTATTTTTGTTTTATGATTTTAATTAAATTTGTGATTAAGGTTTAATTAATTGGTTTTAAATTAGAGTTTTGAATTATTTTAGATTTATGGTTTTAATTTAGTGTTTTTGTGTTTTAAAATATGGTTTATTGGTTTATTTAGGGTTTTTGGATTGATTAGGATTTTGAATTTCAATTAATTAGGGTTTTTAATGGATTTTGACTTTAATTAGGGTTTTCACTTAATTACTTGGGTTTTAAATGGATTTAAGTGGATTTTATTTCATTTTGACTTGAATTAGGGTTTTGATTTCATTAATTGGATTTTAAGTGGATTTAATTGGATTTTATTTAATTAGGGTTTTTTATTGGATTAATTGGATTTTAAGTGGACTTAAATGTGTTTTGTTTGGTTTTAATTTTGATTAAGTCAGAATGGGCTAGTGTGGACCTGATTGGGCTTGTGTGGGTTTAAATGGGCCAAGGTTTTGTTGGTCGCAACCAAAGCATCATCTAGAGGAGTCTACTGCCGAGTGACTTCAAAATCAGAGTGTCTACAATATGTAAACATAATTTTTTCACTTCTACATTACATAGCTTTACTTCGTCACATTTTTCTTCAATTGCAGCTAGTTTTATCGAGATGAACTCCACCATTGATGAATTATTGGAAGTCACTTCACCCTCAATCCATTGGAAAACATTGCATGTCGAAGATATATCTTGTAATAAGAAGAATGATTAATTGAAGAATTTTGTCAAATATGTTGTAAGCAAACCTATCTCTTACTTACTCTCTAACTTGGACGACTCCAAAATCTTTTGTTTTTTGAACCTTCCTAGGAAGACTCGTTAGTCGACACTACTTATTGCAAAGACATCTCGATGGCTGGAGGCTGTGTATCGGCACAAACAACAAATCCATTCTTGTGGACATGGATACTAAAGAGGATAAAGAAGAGGAATAGGAGGAAGATAAGGACGGAGAAGATGAGGGTAGGTGACGGAGAGAAAGAAGAGAACATGCTTAGTGGCCGTTGGCAGAGAGAAAGAAGAGAACCTTGCTTGGTGACCGTCGGCTGAGAGGAAGAAGAGAATTCTACTTGGTGTTTGATGGAGAGGACGAAGAGAACCTTGGTGGCCAAAGAATAGATGAGGATGGCTATCAAAGAGGAAGACTTAGAACAAGAGAAGAGGAGAAGATGACGAAAAGGAAGACTTAGAACAAGAGAAGAGGAGAAGATGACGAAGAGGAAGATGAGAAAATAGAAAAAAAAATCTTTAACTTTTATGCAAAAATTACAAGGTCAATAATGTAATTTCATAGGAAACTAACGTGGAATTTTGACATCGTTTGTGGTTAAACTAATTGGAGTACATACATGTAAGATTTTCGAGTTTTTTACTGTATACATGTAATTTTCAGTGTAAGAAGGATATTAACGAAAATACTACTTTTAAGGACAGTATTTGAGCAAAAAATCCTATATGAAATTGTAAACATCTAGAGGATACGAATATACATAAAAAATAGTGTTATCTATATTGTTATCTATTTTTAAAGTTTAGAACGTTAGATGATGAATACACAAATATTCATACCCTTGAAAAAAAAAGATACAATTGCGTATATTAGATGTCAAGAAGAAGTCATCCAGGATCAGCAGTCTCTCACCCTAGATCCCAATACGGACGGCCGAGATCCCCCCCACGTCGCTCCTCCTCACCACCTCTAAACATCTCCCGCGAGACACAGAGTTGGTAGTAAAAACCATAACAACTACCACCGCTCCCCTCTCACTTCTTCCAGAGTTCCTGTCCACTCTCTCTCTTCCCTCCTGTCGACCGAGACGAACTAAAAAACCCTAGAGATCGTATGGAGACCAGGACGTAGCGATCGATCAGGAACCAGAACCTTGAACGATCCTTTCACCGATGGCGGCCGCAAAGGATCGGAAGGCGAAGAAGTCCCAGCAGGTGCTCCAGCAGCAGAACGGCCACGGGGCGCACTTCAAGCTCGCCAAGTTGTTCGACCGGGACGCCAATTGGGACAAGGTGAGAGAGAGAGAGAGAGCTTTGAAAGGTGGGATCGTGGGTTGGTTTCCGGTGTTTTTTGGTTTAAAGTTGTTTTCCTTTTGGTTCTGTGTAGGATGAGTTGGCGGATGTGCTGCATTGGATCAGGCAAGGGATAGGGCTCCTCTGCGGGCTCATCTGGGGAGCGATTCCTTTAATCGGCGCCATATGGATTGTCGCGTGAGTATCTGCCAATTCTGACTCGAAAGGCCTGGCCTTTTTGGTGGTTGATGTTTGGGTAGATTTTTTTTATTATGAGATCCAACAAGGGCATCCTTAGTTTCTATTATAACATGAAAATTGATGAGCTTGTTGTTCTTCGTCTATGTGAGTTGTAGTACTTGTTAGAGATGATGTGTGGTTGCTCAGATTTGCAAATTATGGTCTTTCTTCTAGTTTATTCAAGTGGATGGAGAACTAGACATGTTTGGAGTTTTGGGTTAACATGTTGGAAAGTTGTAGGAAACATAAATCCAGAAAGGATTCAAGCTTTTTGTTAAGATTTTAGCCATTGCGAGTGAATATAGTGTTGTTAATAGGTTATCAAGGCGCCAAGGTGCCCAAGCAATAAGCTGAGGCACCTTCACCTAGGCACCATAAATAAATTAAATAAAAAACGAAATTTTAGATTTTCCCCTTATATGTTATATTATTATATGAAATTATGCAATGATATTTCCATTCTTAACACAATTAAACACTAACACATTGAAATATACCAAAAAAAAAAGCAAGATTTAAATGAGCACCTCATAGGAATATGAAAAAACATAATATATGGCTGGGTGTTGAAACACCCAGCTTGCTTAGAATGCCTTGATACCTAGGCAGACGCCTTGAATAGTATGGTTGTTATGTCTTGTAAGTTATTAAAAGGTGTGTGGTTGAGTTTCCTTGATGTTTGAATTGTGGCCATAAATGCATAAGATATTCTAGGCTTCTAGCTGATATAATAAGCAAGTGGTTTGGATAGATGATACATAGACTTCTTTGGGAAATGATTATGTGATTGAGATTAAAAAGATCATCTGCTCTTCTGTGTATGCACTAGGTTTATTGATGATTGTCTAGACTTTAGAATCTTGATTGAGCACACTAGTTGGTTGGGGTGTTAGGGCTGCTTTTCTGTAGTTACTCGTCAAAGTGAATGGATTATTTCAAGGATCTCATTAATAACAAAACCAGATTGGGTTATATAACTTTGCTTTGCTTATAAATATAAAACAATAAAAAATTGTTTTAAATAATTTAATCAAAAGTGTATGATGCACTATAATCATATCCAAGTGATTTCTCTTCTAGTTTAGGTTTGCTTTATGAATACTCTCCTTCAAATTCTACATATCAAAATCAAATGTTTGTCATAATCCTAGTTCTGCAACTGGGCTGTGCATATACTACCACAACATGAAGTTGATATTTGCTAAGGATCTGAAGACCCACTTTACCATAATATAAAACCATACAAGTACTTATGCACCGCCTAGGTGACTAGGCACCCTGTGCTCTGAAAATGCTGTGCCCCTAGGCAGTATAGAGAAAAAGGTGGCCATCTTTGTTTCCAAGGCATCGTGGTATCATCACCTTGGGTGCCTAGTCGTCACTTTGTTCCTCGCCTTGGGGACTTGAGAAGTATATACAGGAATTTGAATGTAATGTACCAATTTGCGTTTTTTTTTAGAATCTTATATATTGCTTTAGTAAAGGTGCTTTAATATTCACTTATTTGGATGAGGATTTATATTGCTTGCTATTATATTCACTTACTTGGATGCAGGTAGCACTAATTTAGTATAAAATAAGAGAGAACTGTCTTAGGTTGTTTGGACATGTTCAAACAAGACCCTTAGGTGCACCTGTTAGAAAGGGAAAACTAGCTATTGTTGATGGGGTTAGAAGACGTAGAGGAAGACCTAAAATCACTTGGTTAGAAATAGTAAAGGATCTAAACATGCATAATTCAACAATGGAAGTAGCAGTGGATAGAGCTAGGAGAGAATAGATTCATGTCCACATAGTGGGATTAAGACATGATTGTTGTTGTTTTCTTATTTACTAGGATGTGGTTGGGTAATTAATTAGCTATGTGATATTATAGAGTTCATAAAGTTCATATTTCTTATTATTAACAAATACAATATGAATATCTTTTTTTTCTTCTTCCAGTTTTGAAAGCTAAAATAATTAAACTACATAACAGTACATGTGTATTCATGACAAAGGCAAGCGATGGGGCTCCTACAATTGTCCTGCTAACCTTGGCAACTTGACAATGTTGCTAACATAGGAAATCAAACATCACAAACTTCACTCTCCATGGAGCAGGAAAAGATACCACTTTTGGAATTTCACTGTGAATAAAACATTATCAGGATAGTAAGTAAGATGACCCAAAAATATGCTTGCACTCATTTTTCTAGCATAATTTATAACTGAATCTACATTCCTAAGTTGGTAACTGTAATAAAATAAACCTAGCAACATGAAACAGTTATTTAGTAACTTGTGCCTAGAATTTTCTTCTTGATAGCTGTTGTATTTTCAGTTATTGACTTTTCATTTGGTAGCTCAGATTGGAAGTGTGGTACATGGAAAATATGTACGAACTTACACATTTATTAAAAATCCACCAAATTTATTCAGATTCTTAACCATTATCACAATATATGTTTAGCCTCAGAATTAGATTTGAGAAAGAAATGATCTTCTTATTTTTTCTAACTGTAATCTATTTTAATCCACCTTTCTTTTTCTGGTATTACCTGCTGCTGTTCTGTATGAAATATTCACTTGTTCAAATATGATTTCATATAAAGAGAATGAAGCAGTAGCAGCATAACTAAGTTACCGGAGAAGAACCTTTCAGTCATTTGGATGTGGTCCTTTTATTTCCTCGTTGAGATACTTCTATATCTGACTCTCTCTTTTTTCAATAACTAAAGTTGCACTTGTTGTCTCTCCAACTATAACCTAGGCACTTTCCATGTCAACTTTTTGTAGCCTTTTAGAGATAGGTTATCTTGCTTATGGAATTTCCTTCTAAGTGTTTGTAATAGACTTCCCTCTCCTCTTGAAAGTTATATTGTTATGGGGTTGGGCTTTAAATAGGTGACACTTGGTTGAGCAAACTTGCTGAGTCTTGGATAATATCCTCTCCTTGAGCTAGAACCAGGAATCTGGTGAGAGAGCTATGTAGTGTGTGGTGTGGATCTGGATGTGAATGTCTGATTAAGGTATCTTTAGCCTTGACAAATGGTTGTTCATTGTTTAGGTGCTAAGAGCCACACCTTTCTTTTGTATGTTAAAACTAATAATACACATACCACATACATTTGATGTACATCTACTATGTGTTTAGGTTCCTGGGTATCTCTACAACTGCCATTTATTGGTACTATGCATATTTTTTGAAAGCCGATGAAGAAGAATATGGTGGCCATGGAGCATTGCTACAAGAGGGACTTTTTGCCTCCCTTACACTCTTCCTGGTAATTTCTCTCTACTGCGATTTTGGTGAAAATGTGTGTACGAAGTGGCTTAGGTCATAAATCATTTTTCTCTCTCTGCAGCTTGCTTGGATTCTGGTTTACAGCTTGGCGCACTTTTGACTTGATGCTTGCAGATCTGCACTATGATTAGTACATATTTAATTAGTTTATTCAGAATCACTTAGATTTTCTGGTGTCTTCTTTCTCCTTTCTTTGAGATACCCATTGTTTTTTGTTGTTAGACATTGAGTAGGTAGAAGTAGAGGCATCACCATTGTCCTTAAAACACTTAAAAACTTCAAAATTTGAAGTGTTATAATGGTTATGATATGATATTATAATGGACTGTGGCCTTATAATCTATCAGTCTTCTCGATACACAGTTGCTTTATTTCACTATTATATGATTGAAATCAATGTAGGACTCTATTTTATATCCAAAAACATGTTAGAGAGAACACAGACACAGTTACATCTCTGAAACTGTTGGATAAAAACTTTTCTTTTTGGAAGACTAACAACAGATTGCCGTCGATGCCAAGAAACGAATGGATTGTGAAATTTCGGATGCAGCCAAGCTCCAAGTTGGACAAGAAAATGCCGTTGGCATGCAAAACTTATAAAATCGTTGTTTGCTTTTCTACTTTTGTTTCTAAAATCTCTTTGGCAGTGAAGTCATCTTACTTAAAATTAATTGTTGACGAGAAATCCATTTCTGTATAATCATAAGTTCAATTCTCATACATTAATAGCGGTGTTAAAAAGCAAAACTTTGTCGACCACTTCTGTCTTCCAAAAGATTAATATCAGCCTTTAATATTAGTTGGTTTTTGCATATTAATAAATTATTAGTTTGGGTAAATTACAATTTACTTCTTTTAGTTATTTGTATTTTTCAATTATTACCTTAAATTTTTTTTATTTATACTTAAACTATCTTCGTCAAACAACAAGATCTCTTTCGTTAGATTTGAAGAATTATAATTTCTGTTTTGAATAAATTTGTCTTTCTTCTTATCTTCTTCCAATTATCTTTTTCAATTATTTAAGTTTTTTAACTTAGTATTTTAAACTTTTTACGTTACAAGTTATTCTTTCCAATTATTTGTGTTAAATGATAAGATTCTTTCGTCATGTTTAAAGGGTTATGTGTCTTTAATAATATTTTTTTAGATAAAATAATCCTTCTTTTCTATCTACTTCTTTTCCATCTTTTTCTATTTTTTCTACATTATAAACCTTAAATTCAATTTCAGCACTAAACTTTTCTCCTTACACCTTCTTTCCTAAATTTTTTTTTCTCCTTTTTTCTTGATAAGTTGATGATATTAAGTTTCTTAACATCATAGGAAGATCTTGAGTTTCTTTCTTGTTATCATTTTGATTAAGATAGAAATTATTTGTAACTGAAGGTAAAATGGTCAGATAAAGTAAAAATTTAACGACATTTGCTTAAAAAGGTGGTTTATTATAATTTATCATAATTAAAGGGAAGAAGTTGCAATAAAAAAAAGTTTAGGGTATTAAGTTACAAAATTTGAATAGTTGAAAGGTAAATTGTAATTTAATCTTAAAATGATAAATTTAAATGATAAAATGATCAAATTATGTAAAAAATTTAACACCATTTACATAAAAAAGAGGTTTGTTGTAATTTATCATAGTTGAGAGTGATAAGTTGTAACGAAAAAAATTAAGATATCAAGTTAAAAAATACAAATAATTGTGGAAGATAAATTATAATTTACCCTATTAGTTTTTATCTAACCTGTTTTTTAACAAAAGCCACTATCAAATTAGAGGAATGGAATCTTTCAAACAAATGGAAAAACTTTTTATTTTGAACAACTAATCTACAGAAATGAACAATATATACCCCAAGCATTTGCCAAAAGCAAGGACACCATCATGTATCCTTCACTTAAACGGCATTCTCTTACGAGAATAAAGAAAATAGATGGGTGCAAAGCTTCGTCATAATGGTGACATAGAAAACATTTTATAAATAGTAGATAAGATATGTTTTGAATATAGTAAAAAAACTCAAAACTTTGGTACAAATACAATATACAAAAAGGAGATTTATGGTTTCACACAATTCAGATTAATTATTTGCTTTTTCCTGCACACCTCTATTTTTTGTTTCTTTGTATGTTTCAAATTTTAGTGGGTGTCTTCGAGTTTGTTGATGCTTAAACTTCAAAAGAACCACCATACCATGAGATTTGTGAAACTTAAATTTCATTTCAATCCATTGAGAAATATGAAGATCATGAGTTCGATAAGAAGATCAATGATGTATAGCTTTTAGGAGAATGACATTCCATGCAAAGTGTCTGCAATCACTTGGTCTAGTAGTGAAATCTCTTTGTGATTGTACGAGAGGTCGGGAGTTTGACTCCCACGGACATCATATATATTACAATTATATTATTGTATTATTTCCTTCCTAAGTTTGTATCTTATGAACGACGAGAGAAAAAATTATGGAAATTCGTTTCATTTGGTGATGGTCTCATAACCAAATATTTGTTATGATTGTAATATATATTAAAAATTGTTTTCAAAAAAAAACATTTCATGCAAAGTAAACACCAAATCCCACTATGAAGTCCACCGTGACACCATCTAATTTAAATCAAGATTCCATATGTTGGACTACGGTAAGTTGAAAATTCGATACATGTACACAAAAATATCGGTATATCGATGCCAGGTCAGAAGAAACATGGTGAAAAATTTATCTTTATTTACAAAATTACCATGTCAATGTTGTGACGATAACTTAAAAAATTGATATTCGACACTATGATTCAAATCAAGAACTAACAATTGTTGAAACTTGAAATTACCTCATTAAAAAATGTTTTAAGTTTCAAAATATCAAATCTTTCACCATTTCAAATATTTGGTTTGTTTCATGATCTTGATATTTGAAGTATATTTTACCATTTATATTTAAAAAAATCATCACAACCACTGATCTATAGAAAATTGGCTAATCAAATTAATCCAATAACAAAACCTGTAACACTCCATACTTTTCTCCTTTTATTTCTTTAAATTTCTCCTAACACCCTCTACTCTTGAGTTTTCTTTGAATTCTAGAGAGTCGAGGTTTGGCCTTGTAATTTGCCCTTACATCGGGGAAATAAGGTTTGAAATGAATCAAGCCCCATTGTTCCTTCGTGCACTTTCGTCGAAGGACAGAAGGAAGAGGAAGAAAAGAGAGAAGTGGATACTTGTTGGAGTTCTTTTGCTCACTGACAACGTGGTTGACAGAGGACATAAGGCATGGGGAAGCTTGAACCCATGCTACGTGTAATGCCATTCTTCCCTTTTTACCATGAATGTACGAAGTAAATGGTAGAACATTGTAGATAGGGCTGTAAGTGGATAAGAGTAGATTTGTTAATCTGATCCAATCCAATCCGTTAAGATTGGACAAGGATAGAGGTTTTATCAACTCGTTCACCTGTTAACTCGTTACCTACTTTATCATCTTCTTAGTGGATAAAGGTAAAGATATATTATTTAGGATCATCTGTTAACCCTTTAACCAGTAAGTATAATTGTTATTACACAGACATACACACAAGTATATATATATAATGTTAAACCAAACTCTAAAAATAAAAAATCTTTATTCCTTATAACTAGCCTTAAACCATACTGTCATACATCCTTAATCCTTATTCTCAACCCAAATGGCCAATTCAAAGAAAAAGTAGAAAACATTATCAACTCAACACTTAATTGACTACTAATCCATCTGTTTGGTCTTTGTACATAATCCTATACATGTAAAAAAGTTGATGGAAGTAAGTTTCTTTCTTCTTCTTTTTTGGTTGGATTGTAGGATATTTAACATACTATAGCAAGTTAGTAGATTTTAGATATAACCTAAAACAAATAATGTGTGATCAAATATGCCTTATCATTACAATAGAATTTGATGACTCGTTAACCTACACTGCTATTTGTTAACCAAAAGGGTAGTGAATAAGATAGCGGTTAAGTTTTTTGGAACGGGAATTGATCCAACCCGTCACCTGCTAATAAGGGGCGGGTAAGGATAAGGGTCAACGCTATATCCAACCCGACCCGACCCAACCCGACTTACCGCCCTAATTGTAGATCAACTATGTATATGTATATTGTTAGATCTTAAGTTTATTTTGTAATTTGTGTGTAATGGATGCCTTGTGTGGTGATTTAGTGTCTGAAGTTTTTTGGCTTAATTGTTCAATGTGGACCACTATATTTTGTAGATCTGGTGCATTTTTCATATTAGTAGTTGTGGAAATGTGTGCCATTGTGTTCCCCTCTGCATTATCTCTATTTTGAGATTTGATTTACTCAATCTAGAGTCCTGTAGAAGGAGATATGCATTTTTTTCTCTTTTGCAAGTTTTTTGGGTTTTTTTTTTTGCAGTTTGGTTCTACTACAATGAATGGATTTTATTGGATAATGGGGTTTTCTCCATTGAATTTAAAATCTACTATGTTGTGTTCGATATCAAATAAAAGGTTTTTGTATTAGCTATCTTGTGGATTTTATTTTGGGTCAAAATGAGTTGTGTAGCTCTTGTTTTGGTTGCTCGACATCTGCTTGGGAGTCACTTGGCATTTGCTCAAGAGTTTCTCGACATTCGCTCAGGTGCTACTTGACATTCACTCGAGAGTTGCTTGGCACTTGCTAGATGTCCGCTCAGGAGTCGCTCGACGTTTGAGTTTTCTACTTGGCTTTTGAGTTTTCTACTCGATGTTTGGGTTGTTTGCTCGTCATTTGAGTTTTTTGCTTAACATTTGATTTTTTTTCTACTCAACATGAATTGTAGATTTGCATTCGGTGCTCGACATGGACTGTAAGTGTGGTTTCTGATTTTCTGGAAGAATTTCTTGTGGTTTTTGTATGTGTGTGGCTATACTTTTGAGATTGTGGTCCAATGAGACTTACTTATTGTGTAGTAACCTCACTAAGAATGTCTAAAGACCCCGACAGAATTAAAAACCTTTTCTATAAAAGGGGAGTACATTCTCGGGACAAGGATGAGAAATCGCTTACCTAGTGACAAATGTTTGTAGTTTATACCTTTCCATGGGGGGTCGGGTCTAGCATGTGTTGTAACTACCATGTGTTAGATAACAGTCTAGATAGAGACTTGGTGTAACACCTGAAAATTCATTTATTTGTGAATATATATTTTTAATAAATTTATTATAGATATGTGTTACTGGTGCAATGCCATTTTAGTAATTCTGTGGTTTTGTGCTTGACTTTGGTGTTACATATCCTATTCTCGTGCGTATGGCACTATACTCCTGTCTCTGTGTGTGTGGGTGTGCGGGTGAAGAAGGTTAGCTGGGACTTGTGCTGTGTGCTGGTTGGTGGTTGGAAGACAATCAACTACGCATGCATGTTGAGTGACAACTGTGCATGCACTTAGCTAACGCCAACCATGTGTATATAAGAGAGAGACAGGCCGAGCTTCCCTGCCATGCCACTTCTTTCTTCTCCTTCTCGGTCAGTCCTCCTCTTCTCCCTCCTAGCGTGCACCCTTTTCCCTCCACCTCTCCTCCTCCTACTCCCTCTTTCCCCTCCCTTCTCCTTTCCTCCTCCCTCCCCCATTTTCTCCTTCTTTCCCATCCACTTCTGTGCGTCGACAAGAGTGAGAGAGAGAGAGAGAGAGAGAGAGAGAGGTGCATCAGAGTTTAGGTCGGCCAGTGGACCTCAAATCTTCTTCCTTGGAGGCACGGTGAACTCGAGGTGATCATGACGATAGTCGGAGGTTGAGGGTTGCTGGAGAGCTCAAGGTCGCCGAAGTTAGGCGGTGGTAGTGTCGATGCTCACTATGAGGTACGTACTTCACACTTTCTTGTAGAATCACATGAAAAACGTAGTAAATGCCTAAGATTGCATAAAATCTAGGTGTATTAATCATTTCTGAATTTATGTAAATTTATTGTGCATTTATGGTGATTAAATGCGTGTTGGGTTACTATGCTCGTTTTTGAGCTCTTTGGCTTTCAGATTTTACATCTCGAGTTACGGTCTATGGATCGTAGTAATTTTTGTGTGGATTTGAAGTAGACTTGCATTTTTACGCTTTTTGGTTTTTGTAGATTTTTTGTATGCCTGTGGTGAGGCTACCCTTTACTCTCAATTGGGCAAAGTGATGGATTAGGGCTCAGGTTGTTTTTCTAAAATCATAGAAATCAACATACCGTTTTGGTTTAGTGTGCTGTTTTGGCTCCTAGATGGTCCCCTTGACACAAAATTCGATCGATTGAATTCCATTCGGTCTGTCGATTCTGGTCATGGGTGTTGACTTAGGACCTGGTTCGGTTGACCTGTCTATTTTAGTCTGTTGGATTAGGGATTTTTAGTCGACTACTTGTCTTTTGGTCTACTGGATTTTGTGCCTTGAGCTAGGTTCAGTCATTCGATTATTTTCGATGTGTTGAACCAGATTTCAATGCTATTTTAAAGAAGATTTCTGGTGGATTTTCTCGAGTGATTTTATCTGCCTGTAATGTGGGGTTTTGTGGGCCATCAGTGGTAGTCTATTGTAGACACCTGATGTATCAGTTTTGTAGAGATTTCTGGTGATATAAAAATGATTTTGAAAAGGATTACAAAGAGATATAGCCCCGTTTTGGAAAAGAAATTTTCATGGTTTTTATGTGTGAACCAATATACCATTGGACCGTGTTGCTTGAACCAGGGAATGTAACGACATTCTCAGGTGGTCAAGCACGTCATCCAGGTTGAAGTCGGGGCCAAGATACTGTAGGCTAGTGTTAGTCGGGTCCCGAAGGTATGATACTCCCGGACTGTCATTCATGAGGTTAAGGTTGAGGTTCACGAACTGAGGTGTCGTCTGAACCTAGAGGTATGATATTTCAATTGTCACCAGGGCACTAAGGTTCGAAATACCGTTGGGTGTGAAGGTATTGTCTAGGTACCATGTTGAGGACGCTGAGAGGGCGGACCCTGTGGTGCTGGTCAATGCAAGTAATGCATGTATCTCGTTTCTGGTGTAGTCCTAAGAGACAGAATAGCTTTCCCAAGTAGGGTTAGCTCTTTAAGAGTTCTCCAAGTGGGAGGACTTTGGGACAGATTCGCTCCTTGTAGGGTGGTAGGTTTTGTGGCAGTGTAGTGCACCTCAATGGCTACTTATGACCAGAGTTAATTACTTGGCATTGGGCAATATAACTCCGTGTGTTTGTGATTTTGGCCAATATGACCCGAGTTTTGGGGATTTCCGCTAGTAGGGTTTGATTTTGCTATATAAATGGTTTTCCGTGTGTTTGTAACTTCAAAAGAAAAAATAAAATGTTTTGAATATGAGATTTATAGTTTTGGCCAATAGGACCCGTGTTTTAAAATTTGGTGGATTTGGTAAAAATGAGATTTCAAAAAAAAAGTTCGATTTTGTTTTCCAAGTTTCCTGTGGGGTGCGTGCTGGGTAATTTTCTAATCACTCACGTGTTTCCTTGTGATTTTTAATTACAGGTGCAGACGTGTAACTATTGTTGTCTCTAGTTCACATAGTTAGAGTTTCATAGTCGTCTACTGTAGATTCTTGGTAGTTTAAATGCTTTAAATTAGCCTTTAATTTCTTCTAATTTAGTATTTAATTATGTTGAAATTATTTAAGCTAATGTCTTTATGATAGTAGCGATGCGGGTCGTTACACTTGAGCTTGAGGGTTAAGCAAGTTGTTGAGAGAAAATAATTATACTTGAGTGGGACGGGGAGTGTTCAGTCACAGGGTAGCTCTACCACAACATTATGGGGTGTTTTGTCACCTTATGCTTGGTGCTTGATCCTTATACTTCATACCGACACTTGGTGAGATTTTTCAAAATAAAGTAGGGCCACATGTTTGTTTCAATTTTGCTGTAGTTTGTTGTTTTAAATGCTCTGTGGTGGTCATTCGACACCTTGTATGGTGGTTTGTTGTTTTGAATTTGGGTTAGTATGTGTTTAGTTTTCAATTGTTGTTATGTTGAATTTGATGATTTTTTATCTACTATGCTTCTATATTCTTAGTTGTGGGATTTGTGATATGAGCATATCCGCACTTCAATGCTTACGAGCGAAGGGTGTTCGGCCTTGGGTGGATCATATTGTGTGACTTGTATAGCAAGACACTCACCCATGTATTGTTTAAATTTTCAGGTGTATCTAAAAGAAAGGAGCATATAGGGTGAGTTACCATTGTCACACACAAGTTGAGGGTAGTTTTGTGGGTTTAGTTGTTTTTTCTCTGTAAATGGTAATATATATATTAAATTAAAATACTTGACTATGACTTCCACTACCAAGTATACAAAAAGGTATATGACTTTTCCTCCAAGTATCTGAGGAGATATACAAAATAGACAAGACAAATAAAACCAAGTAGCAAGTTACATAACAAAGTTAAGTGTTTGTAAAAAACCAAGCAGTAGACCAATTATATGATAGGGTCAACCGATCCAGAGATAGCGGCTAAGGTGGATGCGCCCAAAGAGTTTCCTTGTGTCCCAACCATTCAACTAATTGGTGCCCTTAAAGGGAAATCCTAAATAAGTAGTCCTTGGTCCCAATCTTGCTTAACTTGACTCAGAGTATGTAAAAGATTGTCCTACCCAACGAATAAGATATTTGTCCAATATTATAGTAAAAGCAAAATTTGATAAAATATTGAGTTAATATTTCAACCAGAATGCTTACATATAACATCATTTCTATTATGCCATAAGGTCCAAAAAATGGCCAAAACCAATGAGTTCCAACCCTGATAAGAAAATATAAAGTTAAGTGCATGAATTTGCAGAGTCATCATCTTTTGACTGATTTTTCTTCTTTTTCTTCGGTGCCTTGCACTAACTGTTGAAGCGTCCCTTCTTCTCGCAGTTCCAGCAAACAATGTCTTTGCCATTCTTGCCCTTCTCCTTGGACTTAGATCTGCCATGGGTTTGATTCTGGCTGTGGTTTTGATTCTTTTCTCTGCTTTCTATGCTTAAAGCAAATCCTGAAGGTTCTCCACATTCCTTCCTGCGAATGTCCTCACTCAAAATCAGATCTTGAATGTCACTCAACTTCAATTGTGCATTACCTAGCGAACTGCTGACCCCAGTCACGATTGCAGACCAGCTTTTTAGTAGTGATGATAACAGAATCAGTGTCCTGATCTCATCCTCGAACGTGATCTCCACCAAAGTCAATTGAGTCATGATCACATTGAACTTGATGTGATCTGCAACACACCCTCTTTCTAACATCTTAAGATTAAACAAATGATGCATCAAATGTACCTTATTAGAGGCCAACAGCTTCTCGTACATATCTAACAACGCCTTCATCAGATCTGTTGTGGTCTTCTCTTTGGTGATGTTGAATGCTATGTTCCGAGCTAACATCAATCTGACCACACCAAGTACTTGGCAATCTGACAGATTCCAAGCCTCTTGTTCCATAGTTTCTGGCTTGTTCTCCAAAAGCGATTCGTGCAACTTCTTCTGGTAGAGATAGTCCTCTATTTGCATCTTTTAGAAACCAAAGTCTTTGCATCGAACTTTTCGATTCTGACCTTACTGTCTTCTACCATTGCTTCTACTTTTCCTCACAAACCAAAGGTTTTGATACCAATTGTTGGGAAAAAGGATCTCCCTACAGAACTAAAGGAAAAGCAAGGAAGAAGAAAAACAAGCACACACACACACAGAAAATCGAGGATTTACGTGGTTCGGTAAATTACCTACGTCCATGGCCACACTAGGGTTTTTATTCTTCTTTTTCTCAAGATATACATGTTACAGAAGACTATCCCTTTTTATATAAAAGAAATCTAGGACAGCAGAGTACAGGATAATCAAGCTCCACATACCTAACAATCTTCCACTTGGAAACTGATCTTCTAATCAATGAAGTTCTTTTGTAACTTTTCTCCTATGTTTTGAATGATGTTTCTAGTGTAGCATCACCCTTTTTCCAGTACCTTGGAAATAAGGTCATACATAGCCTCAGTTTCTAATTGCTCACACCCTTTGTCAGCATGTCTGATGGATTCTGTACGTTAGGTATCTTCTTGAATGTCAAGGTCCCATCCTCAATCAACCCACGAATGTGATGATATCTCAACTGAATGTGCTTGTTCCTAGCATGAAAAACTGGATTCTTTGTAAGATAGATGGCACTCTAACACTGAAAAGTGTACTACTATCTTGCTTCTTTCCCAATTCTTTCAAAAAGTTCTTCAACCAAATCATCTCTTTGGCAGTTTCTGAGATTGCCATATATTCTACTTCAATGGTTGAAAGAGAAACACTTTTCTATAGTCTTGACATCCAACTAACTGCTGCACCTCCTAAGGTAAAGACATAACCTGTGGTGCTCTTTCTTTCGTCCAAGTCATCACCCAAATCTGCCATCACAGAAGTCCTGCAAAATCGCATCGCTCTTTTTGAAGTAGAATCCAACACTTGAGGAGCCTTTCAGATATCGTAAGAGTCACTTTACAGCTTTCCAATACTCTTTTCCTAGATTTGACATGAATCTGTTCACAACTCCCATTGCATGAGCTATGTCATGTCAGGTATATAACATAGCATACATTATGCTTCCAACTGCAGAAGCATATCGTATTTTGGACATGTCACATGTGTTTTCGATCTTCTTCTGTCTTTGGTGATTGTTCCTTAGACAGTTTGAACTAGGTTCCCAAGGGAGTGTCTCTAAACTTTGTATCATTAAAATTAAACTTGTTTAACACCTTCTCAATGTACTTCTCTTGGAACAACACTAGAGTTCCTTCAAATCTGTCTCTAATGATTCTCATTCTAAGGATTCGTGGACCTAGGATTCAGCATAATCAAACTTCACATACTCAACAGGTTGCACCAAATCTATAGTAAATTTCATCTTCTCAACAGAAGTATTTTTGCAGGTAGAATTGTTTTCCAGGGAACCAACAGTAAATGGGGATTAAACATGATCCCTTTAAAAAACTTTTAAAAACCCTAATTCCAGATTTCTCGTTCACGACTCTTGTGAGCTTAGTGTTGAGTTAATCGATGTTCATCTGACGAGGACAACAGCAATCCAGAATTCCTTGTGGTAGAGGAAATCAGGCATTACGGGTATACACGTAAGATTGATGGCTTCTCAAGGTTAAGAGGTGGTTGTCACAAGTCTGAGGTTTTCATCCTTGGAGGTCAATCATGGTTTCCTTCATCTCTCAATCACAATCTAGTTATTTCAAATTATATGCTTATGATTATTTGTTGATAATTCAATTAACGTTTCATAACTAGAAACCATTCATAGCTTGTTTGGCATGTAGGAGTCTGGCACTCTATCCAAAAGGAGTTCCTGTTGGTAAATTCCTCTCCTTGCTCTTGAAGTTGAATAATTCAAGCTTGTTTTCTTCTACCAAGAAGAAAAACAAGGATTGGTGAAAGCAAGGAGAAAAAGGGTTATTCTTTTATTTCACTTTTGAACTGTAACCAAAGAAACATCCAAATGTTATCTGATAATTTTTTTCTATCTTCGTTTTGCAGCTGAACAATAATTGACATCTGAGCCAAGAAATTGTGGTTTTCCGAACATTTTCGGCATCGATGATATCAAAGATCCAGCAAGAGGGTTTCTTGCTAATGACTGTTTTGCAGTTCGAGTTTCCATTAATATGTTCAGTAATTATGAGGTTCAGGATGCTGACTTTGTTGGTTGTTCTCTTGTGTGCTGTCTTACCACTAAATCCCAGTTACGTACAATAGAATGTTCACTTAATAAGACGATTTCAAGTTTCTTGTGTTGCAAACTGCTAAATTTTAATGGTATCTCTATTTATTGCTAATGATAGCAAGTTATGAAATAGAAACTTAAATGAGTAGACATTTCTTAAGGGAATGGAAACCAGTTATGATGACATTTTTACTAATCTAATATCCCAATAAATTGTTCCTGCCACTTGCCATTTCTAATACAAGTATCTTAATCTTGGCATATTTGACTAGTTAAAGAATATATACTAATTCGTAACATATGGAGAAATTGATGCTTGAATCTTTTTTATTAGATTTTGTTTTCATGAAAAAATTGTGGACTCACTACCATAGCTAGAATTTTCAATACTAAGATTTATCTATTCTCCTCTCTCGTAGCCTTGTCTAGATGTCAAACGTGAGGCAACACCGATCACAATGAACACACAAGAACATGACGTTTAACTCCAATCTGATTTCTCAAGCAATTAGAACCCCAAATGCAATCACAATACCATTCAATCTCAGAAAGAGAAATTTTTAATAATTATAATTGTGATGAAACAAATTCCTTATATAAGAGAAGCCCATAACAAAGTACCCCAACTAATTAAATATAGATTAATGCATAAAAAAAAAGAATAGCATAATATAAGATCTCCATCCATCAAGTGATGTCGAAGCTGATGTCTCACATAGGAATCTAAGGGCTGATGATCTCTATCAAAATGCTTGAAAGCACCTATCGTATTATATAATCAGCAAAGAATCAATTCAAACAATTATTCAGGATAACTTCAAGAGCCGTTCCTCTTTTCCCAGAGAACTGAATTTAATAACTGTAAAGTTCAAATGGAAGAAAATTGTATGTTAAAGACAACAGATGTGTACCTACTTGCTTCCGATGCAAGGACGATAACTATTCAGAAGATACTGGACATGCTAGATTCTGGATTTCATGAATAAAAATCTGAGGACTGTTTTCTCTGTGATCCAAAACAAAGAAAAAGATAATAACTTTTAGCCACATAAAGAAATGATGGCAGGAGTTACAAATGTTCATCGTAAAATTATTCCTTTCTAGCTATTTTTAGGTTAAAAAGTAGAAGTCCCACAAACTTCATGATTACATTGCACAAGATTTAGATTGCAGCAATGGTGTAAGCCCGGAAAACTACTTAAGAATGTTAAAAAGGAATGTAAGAAACTAACACTTCTTCTGCTTCTCGATATGTAATACTGGAAGCAACTGCCAGCAGGTGGCCACTATAACTATATGACAGCGATGCCACACTATTAGGATATCTTGGGAACTGAAAAATGACAAAAATCAGGGTTCTAGTCAAACTAAAGGATATAAATAAAATAACATTACTTTAGTGGAAAGAAAACAAATGTGCAAAGCTTTGTAGGACACAAGATACCTAGATAACACAAAAACTATATATGTAGCTTACAGGTATGTAGCAAAAACCACTTTCACTCGCATTTAATTGTAGGATTACAGGACAATTGGATCATAATCCAAATCAATGTAGGAAAGATGAGAAATACAAGGAAGTACGAAAACAAATGTGCAAAGCTTTATAGGACACAAGATACGTTGATAACACAAAAACTATAAATGTAGCTTACAGGTACGTAGGAAAAACCACTTTCGCTTGCATTTAATTGTAGGATTACAGGATAATTGGATCATAATCCAAATCAATGTAGGAAAGATAAGAGAAATACAAGTAGATTATCCTAATTCTATTCTAATAGAATAACTATGTATTGTAAAAGTATCTTTATGAAGTGTTAATATGTAATGTGGCTTATATGGTCTTAATAGTAATTGGATATCCATTTAGTGTTCGATAACCAATACCCTATAAATATGTAAACATATGCTCAATAGACAATAACTTAATTTTCTTTCTCTCAACTTGATACCAGAGTCTTTAAAAAAAACTAGCAAACACAACAACTACTGCTGCCATCGAACCACCTTCTTCGGCCGCCGCCGCCTGCTCAGTGCCACCGCTCCAGATCACGTTAGCACTCTCTCCAGGTCATGCCGGCCTCTTCTCCACCTCCTTTCTCCCCAACCATCGGTGGCCACATCAGGCCAAGCCGTTGGACGACGTCGGTAGGGGTCACCGACACCTATGTAGCCGCTGGTGATCTAGGTCCTCTCCTTTCTGTCTGAAAGGGTTGTTCAGCCCTTCCTTTGTGGTGTAGTGGCTGTGTTGGCCATGTTTTAGGCTTCTCCAAGCCTCCGGTCTCCGTCGTACATGGATACGTCACATCCACGGCCTTGGTGAGCAATCCGGTTTACTCTTATTAATTTTTCAGACATTTTTCAGCAATTTTTCAGTATTTTTTTAGTCAAAGACCATGACATCTCATGATTCGTTTGTCAAAAATATGAACGGTACATCTGAAAAACTCTCGAGATCCAACTAGAAATTGTGGTCCCAGAGTTTTGAGACATTTGTCCTAGCCCACAGGAAACTGAAACAACTCACCCACCCTTCTCCCGATATTAAGTCAGAACAGTATGAAGATTGGCTTGCAAATGACGCTGCTGTTATTACATGGATGGCAAATAGTATGGAGCGTCAAGTTACACAATGCGTTATCCTATTGCAGCCTGCCAAGAAGATCCGGCATACCTTACGCCTCACTTATGGTCATGAGAAGAGCATCTCTCGTATTTGCGAGATCTATGAGCAAATCTTCACTCTTCATTAAGAGGATCAGTCTGTTCAGCAACACTTCATTGCGCTTCGAGCATTATTGGACGAGTTAGATGTATATCAGCCGTTGACAGTGGATATCACCAGACTTCGTCAGTACAGGGAGGAATCAGCAATTGTAGCTTATCTTTCTGGTCTCAACCTAGAGATTAGCTCTCAGATTCGAGGTCAGGTTTTGAAAGCTGACAGTGTTCCAGACTTACAGACGACTTTCAACAAAGTTCTCCAGGTTTCTACAGCCTCGACTCATCCCGTGTTTGAACCATCTGCCATGGCAGTCACACGTGGGCGTGGACGTGGCAATCCTCGAGGATAAGGTCGTAGACGAGGTAACACAGATGGACGTCCACGATGCTCACATTGCGGTCGCCTGGGACATAAGGTTGAGAAATGTTAGGACATTATTGACAGACCACAGACCGCTCATGTCACTACTGAATCCTCCACTGCTGCAGCTACAACTGAAGAGCAGACTTTCACCGTATCACAGGCAGATTACGAGCAGCTCCAGCAGCTAAAGATCACCGACTCTACTGCCACGGCTACTCATACGAGCTCTTCAGGTACTAATGCCTTCCTTACATCTAGGGACTCTTCCTAGATCATTGATTCTGGTGCCTCCTTCCACATGCCAGGTACACGTAGTCTATTTACTCAATTGTCCCAGTTATTTACTTTTCGTACTATGGCCATTGCTGATGGTCGAACTTGTCCTGTGTCTGGAGAAGGGGTAGTACATGCCTCTCCCAAATTACCACTTGAACAAGTCCTTTTTGTTCCAGATTTTCCTGTAAATTTACTTTCCATTAGCACTATTACAAAACAATTAAACTGTTCAGTCACTTTCTTTCCCCTCCATTGTACCTTTCAGGATTTATAGACGAGGAGGAGAATTGATTTGAACCGTGAGCGCGATAATAAAGTATACCTGCTAGTTCGTGATGAGATACCTCCGGGATTAGCTTCTATGGCATCTACTTCTGAGTCTTCATTCTTGTGGCATTACCGGTTAAGGCATCTCCCTCATCAGAAACTTCAACAAGCCTTACCTTGGCAATCTATTTCTTCTTTTCAGTGTGAGTCCTGTCAGTTAGGGAAACATCATCGTGCTTCCTTTAAAAGGTTAAGTCTTGCGTCTACTACTACATGTTTTGAGTTAATCCATTGTGATGTCTGGGGTCCGTCTAGAGTTCCATCTGTGTCGGGACATAGGTACTATATTGTTTTTGTAGATGATTTCTTCCGAGCTTCATGGGTTTATTTGTTGAAAGATCGGAGTCAAGTTTATGATGTATTTTGCAATTTTCTTAATGAAATAAAGAATCATTTTAGTGTTATTCCGAAATTTTTGAGAATTGACAATGCCCTTGAGTTATGCAATCCAGGATTACTTCTCATTGTTCTTCCTTGGGTATTCTTCATCAGACTTCTTGCCCGCACACCTTACAGCAGAATGAGGTGGCGAAACGTAAGTATCGGCATATTCTCGATATCACCTGCACCCTTATGGTCCATATGAATGTCCCGAAGTAGTTGTGGTCTAATGCGGTACTTACAGCAACTTATCTCATCAACTGCATGCCTTCCACTCCTTTGGGGGGTAAAGTTCATGTCCGTCGGTTTAAACCTAAGTCTATATTGTTTGGCCTGACACCTAGAGTTTTTGGGTGCGTAGCATTTATTTAAGACCTTACCACTGACTTAGACAAACTGTCTCCACGCTCTCTCAAGTGTGTGTTTGTTGGATATTCGAGCACACAAAAGGGGTATCGTTGTTTCCGTCCTCCAACAAGACGATATTTTGTGTCTGCCGAAGTCACTTTCTTTGAGACAAAACCATACTACAGTCTCTCCTTCCTCGAGTGTGTTTATTCTCATTCCTTTTGTTGTTGAGTTACTCACAAGTGGCTACTCGTCTTTTCTAGGTTTATCAGCGACAACAGCATGCTCCAGTGCCTCCTACCAACGAACCATCCTCCTCCACTGATGCAGATCTATCCACTACATCCTCAGACTTGCCCATTGCACTTCGAAAAGGTAGTCGGTCCTCCACTGCACATCCTATTTCTCATTTTGCTTCCTATGACTCCCTTCACCCTCGGTTTCACAGTTTTGCCTTATCTCTTGTTTCCTAGACTATTCTCAGGTCCTATCAGGAGGCACTTTCCCTTCCTCATTGGAAAAACGCTATGGATGAGGAGATAGTTGCCTTCACTAGTCGTGATACGTTGGAGTTAGTGGCCAAAACTGCTGGGGCTAAAGTAGTCTCTTGTAAATGGGTCTATACCATAAAATACAATGCATATAGACACATTAATAGGTACAAAGTTAGACTGATGGCTCGTGATTTTACTCAGACGTAGGGGATTGATTATGAGGAGACTTTTTCTCCTATTGCTCGCCTAAATTCCATCAAGGTTATCCTTTCTCTTGCTTTGAATCACTCATGGGATCTTGGCCAGTTGGATGTCAAGAATGTCTTTCTATATAGTGATCTGACTGAGTCTGTTCTGATGGAGCAGCCTCCAATGTATGCTGCTCAGGGGGCGGATCGTGTGTGTAGACTCAAGAAAGTAATTTATGGCCTCAAATAAAGTCTCAGAACCTGGTTTGAGAAGTTCAGTCAAGTTATTTTTGCTGGGGGATTTCAGTGGTGTACAGTAGACCACTCAGTTTTTCACAGGCGCACATATCATTGATGTGTTATCCTGGTTGTTTATCTGGATGATATATTAGTGACAGACAGTGATACATAGGGTATTGAGGAAGTTAAAATCCATCTTCGTAGTCACTTTGTGATGAAAGACGTAGGGAAACCTCGTTACGTCCTTGGGATAGAGTTTACCTATGCACATGGCAAAATAACGCTGTCATAGAGGAAGTATGTACTGAATCTTCTACAGGAGACAGGTCTCTTGGGATATAAACCAGAGAACACCCATATTGAGCAGACACCAGCCTTCTGGGATAGTAGTTCAGAGCTACTTGAGGATCTTGATCAATACAATAGGCTGATTAGGAAGCTTATCTACTTAACTGTGACACGACCAGACATTTTATGTGTTGTCAGCCTGCTGAGTCAATTCATGCATGAGCCTAAGAGAGTGCATTGGATGGATGTCCTTCGTGTTCTCTCTTATGTGAAATGTGCCTCAGGAAAAGGTTTGGTTTATAGGAATAATGGTCACATCAGGATTATGACATGCTCAGATTCAAGATATGCAGGTGACAGAGGGGACAAAAAATCCACATCCGATTTCTACACATGTGGGAAGAAATTTGGTCACATGGCCTAGTAAAAAGCAGAATGTAGTATCAAGGTCCAGTGCAGAGGCAGAATACAGATCCATGGCCTAGACAGTATGTAAAATGATTTGAATAAAGTCTTTATTAGAGCAACTTGGGTTTGGTGTCAACACACCTATGTCTATGAGGTGTGATAATCAAGCTGCTATTTTCATTGCAAATAACCTCACCTTCCATGAACGAACAAAACACATTGAGGTGGATTGTCACTTTGTGAGGGACATGGTCATGCAAAGAAGCATCTCTACTCCTTATACTCCATCTTCAAATCAGCTGGCTGATATCTTCACAAAGGGTCTAAGTGTTGGGATATGTGAGTCTTTATGTAACAAACTGGAAATGATTGATATGTATGCTCTAGCTTGAGGGGGAGTGTTAGAATATGTAATGTGGCTTATATGGTCTTAATGGGTAATTGGATATCCATTTAGTATTGGATAACCAATACCCTATAAATATGTAAACACATGCTCAATAGACAACAACTTAATTTTTTTTTCTCTCAACTTGAAGAAAAGAAACACCAGCTTGGATAAGGAGGATTGACTTCGCAGCAATACTGTTCCTCTCCAAAAACCTGCTTACATCAAAAGTGGCTTTATACCTGCTACTGGTATGCAAACTGTGACTCCCAAAGAGCCACGAGTATGACCTAGAAAGTGAGTGTCCTTTTTTAGAATCACACAGTGCTTGCCACCTTTTTTTGTTTTTTTCTTTCGAAGGGTTAAGGATGAGCAAGTGTCTGTCAGGTATATTGCAAAAAAACGAGGCTTTCAGGTATCAACTTATTGCCCATATGCACTTGTGTGACCCAACATAAATGCGAGCATGTTTACATCTATAAAGAAATGCAAAAAGCCCTAAGAGCTACAACATCATAACACAACTTGGAGCATCTACTAGGCCTATGGCCTTACCACACTGAAGAGTAAAACCGACTATAAATAGCACACATAAGAGAAAAAAAAACAGTGTAAAGCCCCAAAAAAAGTTACACTATCCACCTCCTTAGCCCATTTTATCATGATCTTTAATGGGAACTTTGACTGGTCGACACTAGCAAACAGCTCATCCTTAACTTACCCAGTAGATACTACCTCACCAAATGTAGACCAGGAGTTTTCAAGCGGTCAATAGCCAATGTTACAAGACAGTCCTTTTTTGGTTGTCAAGCAAAGCAAACCAGCTTTAAGTAGTCAACAAGCACCCGTGGTCACACATGACCATCACAAGGTGTGGTGTGCCTTGCATGTGTCAGCAGCAACCCAGATAGCCAAGCAGTATCATGCACAAGCTTCACACACTGCTTGAAATGGCAATGCCACTTCAGGAACTGCTGGGACACCGACTAGTCATAAGCAGAAGGACATTGCATACATATGAGTTGCACACTGGTTTCCCCTCACAACCACCATCGAAAGAACCAAGCTCAAAATCACCCAACCCATTTTTTTCTTTCCAAAAATAACCACTTTTGTGATGTGCATTGCGCAGTGGTTATCCTTCACAACCACCACTCAGCAGATCCAAGTTTGAAATCACCCATGCCCATTTTTTCCCAAAAATAATCCATCTCCTTGATGTCGGATCGAATTTCCAACCTCATGAAAGTGGATGTCATTTGGGATATGGAAGATGATTTCAATCTGTTTTCTAGCAAAAAGATTCCTTCATTCTATACTCTAGAAAGGCAGCATTGTCACGAAAAAGATTATGGATAAATTAGCTCTTGATGTTTTCCATACTAAAGGTGATTTTAAAATGAGTTTTTCATGTCAGGATAGCCAATACCAGACATTAGCAAACAACACTTAGCCTACTTGAACTACAAAGCAATTGACCTAATGATGAATATTGTGTTCACATATACTAGGAAGTTACAAAGAAGTATGAGAACAAAAACTCATACCTCAAAGATTCTTTTCTTACTTTGAACATCCCAAATAATCACATGTCCTTCATGATCTCCAGTTACGAATGTATCTAAGCTACACAAGATAAAAAAATGAATCCAAAGTCATTAATTGCAAAAAATGGGAAGAAGAAAGGCACCCATACCATGGATGAAATCCCAAGGTTATTACTGTCAA
This sequence comes from Posidonia australis, assembly GCA_024699735.1. Taxonomy (NCBI): domain Eukaryota; kingdom Viridiplantae; phylum Streptophyta; class Magnoliopsida; order Alismatales; family Posidoniaceae; genus Posidonia; species Posidonia australis. Next base: position 38,128 of record JAMKQA010025825.1, read on the forward strand.
AAGAGGGGGGGGGGGGGGGGGGGGGGGGG
>JAMKQA010025826.1:0-16005 GCA_024699735.1 Posidonia australis
GGTGTTGCTTTGCCCTCCAAATGTGTCTGTTGCAGGTTCAACCCTCACGCTGAGAATTGTAGCCACCTCTTCTTTGCTGGGGAATGGGCATCTATCTGTTGGAACTGGTTTGCTGGGTGTTTTCACATGGACAAAGGTTCTGAACTTTCTTTCTTCCAATGGCTCCATAACCTCTTCATCAAACGTGCGAAGGAGTCCTTCCTCCAACGCTTCCAACGCTTAATGGCTGCTGCAGTGCTGTGGGAGTTATGGAAGGCCAGATGCTCTACCAGATATGGGGGCAAGCTTTTTTCACTCTACCAGATTCTGCTGTCCATCAGACGTTGGACGTCGGATTTCTCGTTTTTGCTGAAGAATCTAAAGTGCCTCAACGAAGAGGAAGTATCCATTCTCCATCGGAGCTTCAATATTACTGGGATTCCATTTGCTAAATTCTCACTCATTTCTGTCTCCAGGACGAAACCTCCTGTTGGAGCTTTCAAGCTGAATGTGGATGGGGCGACTCGTGGTAACCCTGGTCCTAGGGGGGTGGTGCTGTGATCAGGGATCATCGGGGCCACTTCTTAGCTGCTGTGGCCAATTTTTACGGCAACTGCTCGAATATGGTGGCAGAGTTCAAAGCTCTCAAGGACGGACTTTCTCTATGCACGCAGTTGGGTCTCCAACTGTCTGCCTTGGTGATCGAATCTGACTCTCAAATCCTGCTTTCCATGCTGCGGGGAGGCCGTTGCTTTGACTGGAGGCTCCGGAATGAGTGGAAGGGCGTTTGTTCCCTGGTGCAGCAAGCCATTTCCATATCCCACATCTTCAGAGAGGCGAACTCGGTTGCGGACTGCTTGGCGAACCTGGGCGTTGACTCTCAGCAGCTTCTCCACTTTTCCACTACTGACGAGCTTTCAAATTTTGTGCACGGGACTCTGTGTTTGGAAAGGGCTGGGCTGCCTTATATCCGCTCTAGGCGTTACTAGCCCTACCCTGTTGTAATCCGGTGCTTTTTCAGTAATCCAATTTTGGGGTCTCCTGGGGCCCGTTAATTTCTAGGTATAAAAAAAAAAAAATCAAACCCTAAACCAAACTCTAAACCCTAAATCAAAACCTAAACCCTAAACCCTAGGTTAAACCCTAATCCAAAGCCTAAACCCTAAACCAAACCCTAAACTCTAAGTCAAACCCTAAACCCTAAGTCAAACCCCAAACCCTAATTTCAAACCCTAACAACCTAACCACTTCCCACCTTCATCATAACCACCTATAACAACCTCTAACTACCTAAACAAACCCTAACTACTTCCCACCTTCATCATAACCACCTATAACAACCTCTAACCACCTAAACAAACCCTAACTACTTCCCACCTTCATTATAACAACCTATAACAACTTGTAACAACTTCCAACAACCTATAACTAAACAACCTACTCTAACAACCCTAGCCATTGCAAGCCTATAAATCCCCCCCCCATTTGCAAGAGAGAAAAGGTTGTTGGAATATTGAGAGGAGAGCCGCCAAAGTTTTTTCCACCCAACCAGAGCAACTAGAGAGATCCAAGAGCAAAGAGGAAGCTCGGGAAGGAGAAAAATCTCAGTTTCAGGCCATCTCTGGCGAGCTCTAGCGACCTCTGGTGGCCAACACCTCTGTCCTCTCAGGTATGCCCTCCACTGACCTCAATTTTCTTCCAAAATAATCTCCTAGGACTCCCTCTTCCTTCCCCAGTCGATTCCAGTAGAGCCAGAGGTTTTCCCTAGCTGGAATCATGTCTCAAAGCATCATTAGAGCTATTCTCCGGTGATAGAGGTGGCGACATGAATCCAGTATTTGATTCGTGCCCCAAGGTGCTTGATTCTTCCACCACGAGATTCCTCTTGCTACTACGACCCCCAGTGCGCCGTTTCAAGCCCTTGCCAAGCCTCTAGTAGTCAGTCGCCGGAATCATGCACCGTCGCCGTCGCCGGAATCACGCACCGTCGCCGTCGCCGGGGAAGATGACTGGCAACAGAGTTGGATCGAGCGCCTCCAGCTCCACTGTGCCTCTCCAAGCCTCCAAGACCTTCCACGACATGCCCCCAACGCTCTAGAGCAATCAAAGCCACATGTCATGCACTGGATCACCCCCGCAGTCGAGCTCGCTGGAGTGGATCGGGTTGACGGCATGAGAGGTCCAGGGAACGAAGAGCGTCACCTTTCTTGCTTCTGGAAGAGGAGAAACATTCCACTCATCGCCCTCAAGCTTCCAGGAACCTCAAACTGCCACGCCGTGGTCTCCAAAGCCTCCTCCTTCCATGATGCCATCGTCGGGGATGCATCGACGGTGAGGGGGACGAGAGGAGGATTCCGACCATCAAATTCAGATCCAAACCGTTGGATTTCCTCCCCTCCATCTTCTCTAGCTTCCAATAGGACCTGATGTTTGATCAAGCATTGAGATGTCCTAGAAGGGCATCCTAGACGGTCGTCGATGGTGAGACTCCGTTGCTGGTGGCCGCCGCATGTTTTCTTTTAAAAAAAAATAGATTTTCGTTTTAATAATATGTATATGTATATGTGTGTGTGTGTGTGTGTGTGTGTGTGTGTGTGTGTGTGTGTGTGTGTGTGTGTGTGTTGGGGAGGTATCAAGTGCACTTTACCTCAAAAGACTCCTTAGATGAGGCTACATCTGGACCATTGATCACATCTGCACATATCTTTAGATAAAGAAAGGAAAACCACAAAACTACCGTTATTCCCAATAGTGGTATTACCATATTCAAAAATGAAACTAAAAGCAACTACACTTTTCAAACACGTCAACCCAAAAATGGTATCTTTTCTTTCTCCCATCATATTACATGTAAAACGAAAAGAGAATATGTCCACTTTTCCATGTCTTCCAATATACCCATTTACTTTGTAGATGTATCTTTGTAGAACACAATGACATGTTAACTACTGCATTTAATGTCTTATTATTGCATGTAAATTTTGATTTTATGTTTAGGAATGCTACATATCGAATTCATGTTTGCTTGATACCAGAGGTGAAGTTCTTATTAACTAAAGTTTTTTTGAACTTCATTTTCAATTATAGAAAAACGATTTCAGACTTAACTTATTTTATTTAGTCATTGATAACTGTTTGTTTCCTCAAATATTGCATGTGTAAATTACGTTATTTGTATATCCTTTTACTTATGGTTAAATGTATGAATTAAAATTTATTGTGTTGAGCTTTGTATTGGTAACTAACGTATATGAGTTATGAACTTAAATTTCATTGATATTTATTTGTAGTACTTTGTACAATTTTAATTTCAATGTAGAATGTTCTACCATTGCTTGATGCCAACAATACATCATAGAATTGCTGATTTTATTGATAAAGATTGATTAATTGACACAAGGTTAGTTTGATAGTAACTATTAAAGTTAGTAATTAGAATCCAAACGATATTTTGTTTCTTTCACTCCAATATATTGCATCCATGCTTAACTGATATTGAAACAACAATATTTAATAACGTAAATATGATATTCCATTTCTGTTAATATAAATCATTTCGGTTCCATTATTAAAACTAAAAAGGTGCAACAAAAAATTATGTTATTTAGTAACTAAAAATGATTTCACCTAATATAAAGGAATTTAAGTTTGGTACAAATATTTGTAAAAAGTTATTGATCCTGCGAGTTAATAAAATACAAGTAAGAATTTCTTGAATAAGAAAGGAACCAGCAAACAAAAACGATGGATCCTTGTTTATCTATGACAAACAAATAAACTCATTGTGTATTGTTATAATTCTTCCTTCATTTCATCACCTCCATCACTTTCTTCAATTGTCTCGGTTGTTGTCTTCCTAAAATATACAAAAAATTAGAATAAGTTAGTTTGTATAAGATGGAAAAATGTAATAAAAAAAGATAAAACTGTAAAAAACAATATTGAAAAACATACTTAGAAATATTAAGTTCATTTGTAACTCCTTGATTAACATACCCAGAAATATTAACTTAAGTTCCACAAAAAACAATTTCAGTAAAGGTTGATACCAGTAACAATAATAAAAGTATCACTGATACATTAAACTTCAGAAACTCTAACAAATTATTACCAAATCACTAAAACTAAAATAACAATAAACTTAAGTTGACAAAACAAAAATTTCTATGATGGTATTAACACTTTTAGTAAAATAATACGTCAAATGTATCCTACAAAACTATGAAATCCATTTATATGCAAAGGCTGATATTAGTATCAATAATAAAAAAAAGTACCTGAAAACAACAAAAAAAAGCACTCTTGGATTCCATGTTTCCTTAAGAATGTCAACCGTCACCTAGATACACAACTCCCATAACCACTTTCCATTAACTCACTATTATATCCCTCCGAATGAAAACAACCTATTCTAAATAAGTTGTTTTGATATAAACCATAGGATGATAATCCAAGAGCTAGTATTGACTTTACCTCAAAATAGTATTTTGAGGTAAAGTCATTGCTAGCTATTGGATCTTCATCCTACAGTTTTTTTCAAAACAACTTTTAAGCATTAGTGGTTTTCATTTGCATGGAAATAATAAAGAGATAGTTAGGGGTAATTAATTATGTTTCTTAATAAATGGAAAGTGGCCTTGGAAGATTTGGAGAAGTGGGTAATTTGTTTAAATGGATGTAATGGATGACGTGGAAAATTAATTTAAATGGGTGTAATGATAGACATGGAGTAGTGGGTTTGTTTTTGTTTCATTTTACATGTGATATTTCATAGTTTTCTCAGTTATATTTACCATATAGTGTTTATAATTATGTTAATAGACATTATGTAATTGTTTCTTAGCATAATTTAAGTTTATTATCATTTTAGTTTTGGTTGTACACTTGTTTGATAAAGTAACTAAAGTTGCTTGTATTAATATTGTTTTTTTCTTCTTTCTAACATTATAGTTTTTTCAGATACATTTGTCTTATCATGTATTTATAATACTTGTTAATAACGTTTTTGAAAATTTTATGTTGTAGAACTTAAGTTTGTTGTGTTTTTAGTTTTAGTGTTTACGTTATTTTGGTACTATAACTGAAGTTTATTTTAGTAGTATTTTGTTTTTTTTGTTGTTGCTGATATTAACCTTTGCTTATGAATTACTAGTATAGTTTTGTAGGATACATTTGACGTATTGTTTACTAAATGTGTTAATATCATCACAAAAAATTTTGTTTTACCAAATTAAGTTTATTGTTATTTTAGTTTTAGTGTTTTGATTATTGTTTGTTACTGATATCAACCTTTTACTGAAACTTTTTTTTTTGTATTACTTAATATAAATAAAATTTATAACAGTGGGCATGTTTTCGTTTCATTTTACTTGTGATATTATAAGAGAAAGAAAAAGCGTCGTTTTTTAGGTTGACGTGTTTTGGAAATTGCAATTGCTTTTAGTTTTGTTTTTGAATATGGTAATACGACTATTGGTAGTTACAGCTGTTTTGTGGTTTTTCTTTCTTTGTTTTACGATATGTGTAGGTGTGATTAATGGTCCATATTAGGGGTGTACATGGGTCTGAGTTGACCCGAAAACCGAACCAACCCAAACCACGTGGGTTGGGTTGGGTTTTTTTAATCATGGATTGGGTATGGATAAGAAAATCCCAAACCCGAACTTTGTGGGTTGGGTATGAGTTTCAGACATGGATTACCCAACCAGACCCGAACCTGAAAGTATATATATATATAATAGTAATTATTTATATTTATAAATACATAATATATACATAATTTTTAATTTATAAAAGTATAAAACATTAATCACTACTTCTTTTTTCACTTCTCATGCTTGACACTAGTATATATTTCATAGACAATATGAGTAGAGCTACTTCTGTTTGTTAAGCAACTATACTTTTATTAGCTATTTTTGGATCAATAAACCATGAATTTCCTCTAATTTTTGCAGTCTTCTGGTCCTTTAGTTAAGTTAGCACCTTTCTCTTGTACTATTGGAGAAAATTATTATTAGATGGCTAACCAACACTAATGTATCGCATGTCAATTTTTTTGACTTTTAATAATGGAAGAGTTTATTATCATTTTTTTGCAATTAATAATAGATGAGTTTACATCTTTTTTTGTATAAAATTCAAGTACTATAAAATCCGAGAACCGACCCGACCCAACTCGAAGTTTGTGGGTTGGGTCTGGATTGGGTATGGGTTCAAAATTATCAAACCCGAATAATATGGGTTGAGTTGTGGGTTCACTCCTAACCTAACCCAACTCGACCCATGTACACCCCTAGTCCATATGTAGGCTCATTTAAGGGGTAAGGCTCGTCCTTATTTTTGATTGGTAAGGCCCTTCATCCTATACCATTAGAAGTGTATCCTACGGTTTACTATTTTTATTATTTTAAATATTTTTTTTATGTTATTATTTTGAAACAATGGTAGTTACATTGAATCAAATTTTTTACTTCCTTTTTGAAATATTGTGATCCACGTGTGGATAGTTATTTCATACATTGTGGCCTAATATCACGGAAAGAAGGATTTTAAAACATGGAATGTTGGTAGATTTGCCTGATTAATGAGTTTAAATGTGGGAAAGATTTTTTTTGAATATTTTACAACATCGTTTTTTGTGAAGCAGTTACTATAATTGATTGATTGATTAATTTGATTTCTTTCTTTTGCCTATTTAAGTGAATGGCTATGATGATAGATCTGTGTATATGATGAATGGACAGGATGGAAGGCCTTACTAATAAAAGTAAGGACCGTCCTTACCTGATATTAACTCTCTCTCTCTCTATGTATGTATGTATGTATGTATATATGAATGAGCCTAAGGACTTACTTTATGTAAATTGAGCCCTCATGTTATTTTCATAATACGTAAGTGATATCAAATTTTCAACCATAGGATATGATTAACATCATATATAAAACCAACAAACAAAAAATCAATTGGTTTTGAATTTTCAATTATAGGTATCATAGATAGATTAAAATTTCTAAATAAAAATAAGCCTATGAATCGTGAATTTAAATCCTAATGGTAGATTTGATCAACATTCAACATGATATTTACCTTTTAAAAATCAAGTGATTTTGAAAATTATATCTCAAGAATCAATGAATTCATAGAATCACCTTTTTTACTCGTTAATATGAAACCATTGAATTTTTGCAAGTGAAATTATTAAGTTAGAAGTTTTGGATTGACTTGATTTTTAATTTATAGTCCTTGTAGATAATTTAGATCAATATCTAATGTTTAAATTTTACATATAATCAATATATAATGAAATATTTATGAGGCCTAAAAAGGGGTTCATTTCAAATAAGTGAGCCCTTGGGCTCATTCTAATATTTCCCTATATATGTGTGTGTTTGTGTTGAGGAGAGAGAGAGAATGGGAGAGAATTCTCGACTCCCCCTCCTTCTTCTTTCACTTCTTCATCCTTCTTTCTATAGATATCCTAGTTTCACATTTCTCAGAATTGAATAGGATAGGAAACCTTGAGGCACCCTAGATCACATGATTGAGGATCTATAACACATTTTCAAGTGTTTTCATGATTTCTTTAAAAACATTTTCTGATTTTATTTGATTTAAGGTTGTTAAATGTGACAGAGCTAACACACTCGAACTAGTGGCACATTTGAGTCCCATGAATATTTTTCGATGCAAATTGACAGCTATAGTAGAATTGACACTCCTGTCTTACTCAAAATAGTGGCAGATTTGAGTATTTGGACCTTAAAGAAAATGTTTTTATGATTTTATGGGATTTCTAAAGTAATTTCGAGATTTTAATATAACTTTGAGGATTAAAATAAAATACAAAGGGTAAAATGTAAAAGAGCAAGACGTTGCCAGTATGGCAGGTGACAGACTTAGTCGCCAATTCAAAAGGCTTTGTGTCTAGTCACCACTTACAGTGGTGATGAATTAACATTTGGTGCCAGTCATATAGGCGACGAGTATCCTGCCATTCTCTCTCTAGATAATTTGTCATCTTGGGCTTTAATATAACATATGGGGCATTTATAAATATTATCACAATTTTTTCCATAATTATTATAATTTCTATAATTTTCTAACAATTAAATATATATGCATATCATATAAATCATTATAAAAGCTAAATAAATTTGGAAATTTATAGAAATAAGGATGACATCATAATTTAGATTATTTATCTTTATTTTACCAAAAACAAGATTTTATGATAAGTTATCACATTTTTAATGTTATAACTATATTTAATTCAAGATAATGCCTAAAAATAAAGATAAAATCTAAAATATCTGAACGATTGCCAATCTATATTAAATCAAATATATCCTTGATTTTAATTAATATTTTCGTAATTATGGGAGATTTAAAATTTTCAAACTTGATTTACTTAACATTTTAAGTTTAAATTGAATTTGTAATTTATTTAAAATCTTTCTATTACGAAGATGATTTTTAGTGATGGATTTGGTAGTTATTAGTTAATGGACTTGTTTAAGGATATTTTGGGATCTTAATATTTGAAAGGTTACCTTTTTAGTTGCTTAGCACCTTTACAAGTGGTGACCAGTTGACGTGGAAAATATCATTGCCTTTTAGGTGTTGATTCACCACGTCATGCAAAATAGGAATCTACAGCCTCGTCACCTGTCCTGGCGGCAACTCAATGATTCTTTCATAGGTCCCATGGGCAACGACAACTAAAATGATATTTTTTGCCATTTAAGTGAGTTTAATCCTGGCCCTTGGTCCTCCACTCATCTTTGACGAGATCTGGTGCTCCCAACATCTATAAATAGACCCCTTAGATTAAGAGTTTGAGAGGGGATGCACTTTCAAAACCCTAGGAGCTAGTTATTATTATTTTTTGACATTGTTACTACACTTAGTCTAATCCATATTTGTTTTCTATTTGTTTTTAAGGGAAAAAGACTACATAGCACGAGGATGCCATTGGGCAGCATCCTGACACCATTGAGCAGCATCCTGTCATCGAAAGTCATCAACGTATGCGGAATCTGCATCAACCACACTCCCTTAGGCATCTTGTCAGCCAGCATCATCGGCTAAGGACAAGTAGCGATCACAAAACTTGTTAACGTATGTGGAAGCGGCGACAGTCTACATCAACCCCAACAATCCTCCATTTACAGTGAGTGGCAATCACGGTGGGACTCGGTTGAAGTCAACTCCCGTGTTACGTAAGTAAATCTTCCCTTCTTTTTTATTTATTTTCATTTATTTCTAGATCTAACCGTAGTTTTTAGGTCTGGCAATTGTGCATTTCAGGTTCCACGATGTCCTGACTTATTTATTGATTTTTTTTAGCAATTAGGAAGTCTGCAGCTCTAGCCTCCTGTAAGCTTAGCACCGAGTCTCGTCGCTCCAGAAGCAGCAACTCAATTCGACGCTTGTTAGGTAGGCGATGAGATCTGTAGATCGTTTTCTTGTAGGTCTTTCGTTTTTTTGTTGTTTGAGTTGTCCTTTTTTAGGCCTGTAGTAGCAAAGTAAAAACAAATAATATTCGGTCCACTTGTATTTTAGTTTTTTTAATGATTTTTAGGTTTTTTTTTTGTCCACCACTAGGGTGGAAACTAATTGTTTAACAATAGAGTCACGATTCTTTTAGGAATCTCTCTCTAACTAGAATAATCGAGATGAGTAAACTGAGCCAGCACAAGTAACTCGCCCATGCTCTTTTCTTGGTTGTGATAGTTAGATTGGGACTTTAAGGTGTCTTACGGAAATATTACTGACTCCTCCTTTCTCCCTAAGTTAGTAATATCTCTTGATAGACACTGAATACTCTATTGTTCTTTGTTTATTTATTTCTTTGTGGTTTGCTAGGAACCGACCTAAAGGATAGAATCTGAGTTGTGGGCTTGTAACACCCGTAAAATTTATTTTGTAATTATTTACATTTTATGAAATTTATTCTTGGACGGGTGTTACTATTCCGATGCCCGTTGTGTGGTTTGTGCTTTTGGGCTTGGGCGTTGTGCACCAGCTTCTATTTGCGTGTCCCTGTGCATGGTTGGCATTGTGCATTGTGGCACTGTGCCTGTGGGCCCAAGTGTGGTGTCCGTGTGGGGCCCGCGCTCATGGGCTGATGGTTGAGGCTGGTAGTTGGTCTCTTGGTTGTCGTGAGTTGTTGGATCCGTGCAGTGGTTGGCGAGGCTGGCAGTTGAGGGAAGTGTGGGTGTATGCGTGGCTGACTGGTTGCACGCACGCGACCACCTACTCCTTCTGCATGGCTTTTCAGCCGAAAGCCTCCGCCATGCACGACCCAAGCTTCTCCATTCTCCCCCTTGCACATCTTGCTGTCCTGAGCACACCATCTTCCTCTATTCACCTCCACTCATTCTCTCTCCCTCCACTCACTCCCTCCTGTCTCAATCTCTCACTCTCCCTCGCTTGTTTCTCTCCTCCCCGTGAACTTCACTTTGCTTGGTGTGCTTGCCGACTAGAGATGGTGTGTGGTGGCTCGTGGTGGCATGTGGTGCTTGCATGGAGTGCTCTTGTGGTCGTGGTTGTGTTGTGGTCGCCAAAGTTGGCTGGAGAATCGCTGGAGCTCATTTTCAAGTACGCATCTTCAACCCGTGTAATAAAGAGCAGGAAAATGGTAGGAATTGGTAGGGTTGCATGAAATCTAGGTAAATTTACAATCCTAGAATTTATTATGATTTTATGAGAATTTATGGTGGATTTATGGGCATTTATGCCAGTGGTTGCGTTTTGGGTCCTTTTGACCCTTTTGCCTTTGCGCTTTTATATCTTGATGCATGGTGAATGGATTTTAGTTTTGTTTGATGGGATTTGGAGTAAACTTGAGGGTCTACATCTTATGTTTTATGCAAGCTTTTTGGTGTTTGTTTAGTGGGTCCGATCAAAGGTCCTAGTTGGGGTAATTTCGGACTGTTGCGTTTGGGTCGTTTTCTGTTTTTTACAGAATTCGACATACCAAACCATTTCGGTATACTGTTTTTCTATCAGATTAGGTCCGTTGGTCGAAATTCAGTCGTCTGATTTTTGACGATCATCTGAATTAGGAGATTTCGGTCGATCGAATCATTTTCGGTATACCAATTTTGGCTTGAGTATTGACCGTTGACCTGATTCGGTCAACCGATCTAGATCGGTTCACCGAATCAGATCGGTTTACCAAACCAGGTTTTTTCGACATACCAAACCTATTTTTGGCATGTCAAATCTGAGCCCAAATATGTTTATAAAAATTAGATTTCCCAGGATTTTCCGGATTGGTTTGTTTTGTCCCATTGAGTGGGATTATAGGCCGTCATTGGTGGTCTTTTGGGACCCCTGATGCGTCGTTTTGCCGAGGTTTTGGAAGAATTTTCAAAGATATGAAAATGGTTTTGGAAAATGGATCAATGAAATAGTTGGCCTATTTTGGAAAATGTTTTCCTAGTTTTATGTGTGTGGGCCGAGACAGTGTGGGACCATGTCGTCGGGACGAGGTAATGTGATGACATTCTTGGGTGGTCAGGCGTGACTCCATGGTTGAGGTTGGGGGTCGACATACCTGAGGCTGAGGGGCATCAGTTCCTGGAGGTATGAGACTCCTTGACTGTCACCTTAAGGCTAGGGTTGTGGTCTGCGGGTTGAGGTGTCTTGTGGTATGATGGGGAGGTATGATACTCTTGTTGTCGCTATGAGCATTGAGGCTTAGGTGTCGTCGGGTGTGGAGGTATGACATTGCCTCCTGAGCACTGTGTGTGGAGGGCGCCATGAGGAGGCGGACCTTGTGGTGGCCAGTGCGGGTGGGACATGTGCCCTGCAGCTGGTAGCGTCCTGAGAGATAGGATAGCGTTCCCAAGGAGGGGTTGGCTTTTGAGGGTTCTCTAGAGAGGGAGAATCGCGAGACGGTGAACACTCCTGCACAGGGTGGCCGTCACCGTGGCAGTGTAGAATGTTGTGGTCGCTCCTTGGCAGACTACGTGTAGCCAGAGTTAGGTTGCCTAGCGTCGGACTTCTCGACTCATTGTGTATGGTTTTGGCCTTTGAGGGCCTTTGCTTGTGGTCTTGGGCTAGTAGAGCCTTGGTTGTAGTTTTGGCCGGTGTGGGCCTTGTTTGTGAGGTTTTGAGAAAATGGTTTGCGAAATGAATTTTAAAAGAAAAGTAATTATGATTTGCTTTCTGCGGTTTTCGTGGGGTGTGTATTGGGTGACTTTTGTCACTTATACGTTTTTCCTCGTGTTTTTGGTTTGCAAGTGCAGGCATGCAAAGGATTAGCATAGTGCATATAGTCTGGAGTCTCCTAGCTGCGCACACAGGTTCCTGGTAGTTAGATATTTTTTGTTTGGCATTAATTTTTCTATAATTTAATTCGTTTTAAATTATTGTGGAAAATGAGAGGCATTACAGGGCTCCTTTTTAGAGAGACAAACCTGCAGCTTCGGCCCTCTTTGTGGGCCTCCCAAAGGTCCAAGAGTGGTACCTGAAGAGCTAAAAATCCCATTGAGTGACTCCTAGAATCCCTAATGAAAGTCTTACCCTCTTGCCCTAGGAACCCAACAAGCTGAGGAAACCTATTTGGTTAATCAACTTGTTTCTCGTGCAGTCTATCTAGGACAGATTTTGACTTCTAGAAGGATAGGCACTATAGGCGCTTGTTGGACCTGCATTGATGTCCGTCATCGAATTAACCAGTTACGAGTCCTTGCATCGCCCCCATAGGCAACGTCAGGCAAACCCTGTTCTAGGTGCCTAGTCTGTAGGATGGTTTGGCTTTGAATGCATACAGGTTACAGGGACACTAAAACAAAGCTTTTGGGTCATTATTTACTTTACTAAAAAAAGTTGTAAATATTTTTTTTGTATCTTATTGCATTTGAGTCTGTAATTCTTTTAAATACTTGTAGTAAGGTAGAAGTAGAGTTTAAAGAGTCTGTAATCACTTTATAGAACTTGTAACATTCTGAGAAGAGTATCCACATGGGAAGGCTGGTTAATGATGTCAGAAGCACACTATTTGTACACCACCTCTCCCAGCATATCAACCATCTCAAGCATGTCAACTACCACCTCCATGGCACAAGTAGGCATCAGCAAGGGTTAACATGAATTTTTGTTCAACACTTCAACTCCATACAGAGCCTATTCTCAACCCTAGAGTGTTCCACCATCAATCAACTCGCATCAATTTCCTATGGGAACCTCCAATGAAGCCCACCAATACATGGTCCATCATAACTCCTCTAGTCCACAAGTTCGAAGTACCCGTAGACCTTCCTCCCGATATCACTTGGGCCCATTAACCATACCTCCTATGGAAAATACTTATACGTTACCACCAAGCCCAACAATCAATTTCCCAACACAAGGCCCATTAACATAGCCCTCCCTGCCAGATCCTACAACACCAGTCTGCCCCTCTTTTCAACAGGCTTCTCAATCCCCACTAAGCTACCACTCAAATCCATACCTAGGGGCAACCCAACTAATGCCATCACCCTATTGTTCTCCAGCCCAACCCTCCTTTCCTCTTCAATATGGTACTCCTCAGCAGTAGTAGTTCCACCAAGTTCAAGGGTACCAGGGCCTAGGGCAGTTGACCCTCCCAAGTATGGAAATCAAGAGGATGATCTTTAACACACTAGTAGAAGTAGAGGTCATATCAAAAACACCGGTCGACTTTGATACATCCAAGTTCCCACCTTTCATCTTGCTACTGGGATTCAAAATGCCCAAGATACAGAAGTACGATGGGACAGGCGATACACGGAATCATCTGGCTACCGTCACTATGGATGCCCTGCCTTATCATCATGACAATGGGCTAACAGTACACCTTTTCTTCAAGAGCTTGGAAGGAGATGCACTGAGGTGGTTCAACACGCTTACAACATATGACCTCAGTGACTTCAGGCTTGTGTTGGACAAGTTTCTACAATAGTAAGTCCACTACATCCAGTACAAGTTGACAATAGGAGACCTCCTTGTTGAGAAGATGAGGCCATACAAGGACTTCGCCACATATGCTAGCAGATGAAGAGATATGGTTGCTAGAGCTGAATGTTATATCTGTAACCATGCCGACGAGAATGGCAAAAATATGCCAAAGTTGGCAAAGTCACGGCAAAAAATAAAATATGCAAATGTAGGAGTCGCCACCTAGTCTATTCAAATGGAAGACGAGGAAAACCATATAACATGAAAATCATGCAAAACAATAAAAAAAGGTCTTCGTAAACCAAAAATATGAGTAAGGATCCCTATTACGTTCGAGGAAGGTGTTAGGCACCCTCGTACGCCCGATAAATCGGTCTTCTATGGTTTCTCTTTTGCTTATGGAATGTCAGCTTTGCAGCCTTTGCTGTACGCCTGAGGGCGATATGCCATGCCTTGCTTATGTGTGTGGTGTCTAAAATATGGGTGCATGATGTGTAAGGGTGTGTACTAATGCTCAGAAATATCGCTCTCATGCCGGGTCAAGTGTTGATGCAAGAATATTGCACAACAAGATCAAAGATCTAATATCTTGAGCGATTTATCATCCTTGCTTTGGTATATGCCTAATGCAATCTAAAATGCATGAAAATAGTTGAAAACATAGTTGTGCCTTCCTAGTACATCCAGGAAGAAAGCCAAAGAAAACCAAGAAGCGAATCGAGTCGAGAAAGCATGCAAAAAACATATAAAAACCTGTTGTGTGCTGCTGAAAACAGGCCAATGAGCCTGTTTGGTGCGCCAGACTGGTACTCCGGTCTGGTGCGGCACCTATGTGCGTCTACGTGGGCCAAGAAAATGTGCTGACGGAAAACAGAAAACCATGCAAAATCAAAACGCCAGAGAATGCATTCTGGAAAAGTATGCAGTGTGAAATCCTTTTGTAAAACTCGGAAATCATGCCTTTAAAGTGAAAGAAGTGCAAATGCTATATCTATGGACCTTGCGCTCAAGGGCCAGTAGCCTGACACAAGGTCCCACCTATTTTGTGCTAAATGAAGGATGCATGATTCAGCCATGCTATTGGATCATGGGCTGATGCACAAGGCTCTCCACGTAGGAGTAAAGTGCAATCAGCCTACTAGATTCTAGCCAAAGGCTGAATATCCAAGAGGAGAAAACAATTGGAAAACGATCTAGTTAAAACAGAAAACATACATGTGAAACCTTAAAATATCAAAGAATCAGCCATAAAAGAATCAAGCACAAAGCCTTTCATAAAGCCATGCAAACAAAGATGCCAATGTGAGTGTTTTGCTCTCTGACCAGTCTGGTGCACCTGCTTGGTGTGCCTGAGTGGTGCTCTGGTTTGGTGCACCTGAGTGGTACGCCCCAGAGAATCTGGATCAGACTGCGATCTGATCCAAAATCTATCCCAGAAAAGAGATGGGTGATCCATGTTAATGCAGATGGATTTATGCCATTGTTAAAAGCTGAAAACATGATGGGTATGCACGTGATCGAAAGCCATCCTATTAATCATGTATTTAAAACTAAAATGAGTTGATGGGTTCATGTATGAAAACATGCGAAATGCAAAGGAGCAAACATGAAATGGGTAAACCCAATCAGAACACATGTAAGTGATAACCATATCAAGCATATCTCTATGTGCAAAGAACATGTAAGTGCGTGGCATAGATCTATGTGCAAGGAAACAGTAAAAAGAGATAGCTCATGCAGATTTTATGCTAGAAATAAAAGTGGGCATGCTCGCAAACAGAGGTATAGTCTTGCATGGAGATCATCTTGCAAGGAGAGCAAACATATTTATCATAAAAACCTCACAAAAACATGGATAGATCAAACCATATGTAAGATTTCAAGCATGCTTTATCATGTTTCTAAAGTTGAGATTTAAAGGAGAAAGAAGAGGTAGAAAACCAACCTCTCAAGGTGTTCCTTCTTGAAATACCAAAGATAGAGAGATTCATGTTGCTCTGGAAGGACCAAGGATGCTTTGGGATGCAAGGGAGTGCTCCAGAAAATGAGTATATGCTGCTGGAAAGAGGATATAGCTTGCTCAAGATGCTTGC
>JAMKQA010025827.1:0-28252 GCA_024699735.1 Posidonia australis
GCTGGTGCCATGCACCGCTGGAGCTTGAGGACACGCGAGGCTCGTCGAAGCCAGGTACGTGTTCCCCTTCCGTTTCCCTCCATCTGTTGAGGTATGTTAGGGTTAATGGATAAATCAATGGGTAATGTTGTTAAAATTACGCAAAATAGGAAAATATGTTGGATTGTGAGGAATGATGTATTTACGTTGATATCATGTTGATCCATGTATATTTTGTGGGATTTATGTGGAAATTCTTGATGCATGCTACAGTGACATCGAATGGGCCTTATGGCTTTGTGATTTTCTTTAGAACAGCATGCTTAATGGTTTTATGATCGGTTTGAGGGGTTTTGAAGTAGACTTGGAGGTCTACACCCCATGTTTTACTTGTAATTTTTGTGGTGTCTTAGAGGGGTCTGCTCCGTACTCCCACTTTGGGGAGAAGTGACGACGGAGGTCGGGAGGTTTTCTGCAATCGTAGAAAACGGTATGCCGAAATGCTCCCAGGTGGTTCCCTGGACCACTGATTCGGACGACTGGGGGAAATTCGGTCGACCAAATCAGGGGGTTTTGGTCGACCAGATAATTTCGACAGACCGTTCTGGCAGGGGACTGATAAAACTGACAGGGATTCGGTATACCGAAATATTTCGGTCGACCGAATCAGGGATTTTCGGTCGACCGAGACCCTATTCCGTATGCTAAATCAGGACCCAGGGCAATATTAAAAATGCTTAGAAAAGTGTTTATAAATATGGATAAGTACATGATAAATGTATGAGATGCATGAAAATGACTTGTGGAATATTGCATTTGAGTATGTTGATTTTTAATGATGTTTTCCATGAGATATTGAAACATGGCTTATGTGTATAAATGTGGACCCATGTGTGGGGTGAATGCATGGTATAATGACCATGATTGAATGTGTGGGCTGGAAACCACAAGTGATAATATGATGCATAATGCGTGTGATTTACAAAGAGTTTATGAATGAAACACTGGTTTTGACAAATGTTTTGAGAAGAGAAATTGCATATGGTTTTAAAGAGATTAATGGAATTGTAGGAACCACAATGAAACCAGGACTTACCGACGAGGTAGTGAGACCTCTAAAGATGTCGGGGACGTGTCCTTGGTTGTGGTTGCCTAGTTTGCGGTCCGGGCTAGGAGCCTCGAGACTGTGGTGGTACTGTAGGACTTGGGGTACAGGAGTCCTGGACTACCCTCAGTATTGGTGCTAGACGGGTATAGGGTTGGAGTCCCCAGGTGCTCGGGCACCAGGGCGTCCCGAGGACGCACTTCGTGCTTGTACCAGTGAGGGTACATTTTGAGGCTGTGGCTGGGGCAGTTGAACTCCAGCGTGGGGTGGTTCATCGCGGCACTGCAGTGTGGGTGTGGTGACATGGAATCCTCACCAGCTGCTTGTGGCCAGGTCGATCGCCTGTGGCCAGGGTGATGCGACCAGTTTTGAAATGGAAAAGTGTGGATTTGTGTATTGGACTAGTTCCTAGCTCGGATTTGTGATAAATTGTGCTAATGGTTTTAAATGTTGTTTTGGGCTAGGAAACTAGATGAAATGATTTACTTCTCCTGTGTTGAGTATAAAGGTTTATCAATGAGCATGAGGTTTTGAAAGAAATGAAAAAAGAAAGTTTGAAATGGCATTGTTTTCAAAGTCTTTCTATTCGAATGTGTGGTTTTGGTGATGGTAGCTTTCTGGCAAATGTTTTCGAGGGTTTATCGCTGTTTTTGGGGCACATACGGGGTAACATTCCTATCACTCGCGTGTGTTTTCTTTGTCCCCTTTTGTTTCAGGTGCTCAGGAGTAGGAGCAGTTTAGTTTGGTGCATCTTTTTGAGCCACTTTTGTCGCACACAGGTCTGGGTGATTAGCTTTATTTATTTAATTCTGCCATTTAGATTCTTTTAGCTGCTCTTGGGTAGTTCTTGTTTTTTTGTGTAGCATTGGGGTGTTACATATAGCATAGATGTTGATCCACAAAACTTCAAGGAAGCAACACAATCTAGAGATGCAGCATTCTGGCAAGATGCAATCCAAGATGAGTACGACTCAATAATGGATAACAACACATGGGTGTTGATGGATCTACTTGATAGCTCAAAACCATTGGTTGCAAATGAGTCTTTAAAAGAAGATGTAGGATAATGATTCGGTGGATAACTATATGGTTAGACTAGTTGTTAAAGGAAGGCATTGATTACTTTGATACCTATTCTCCAATAGCTCGTATTCCCACCATTAGTTTATTGATTGCAGTAGCTATATTGCAAAAGATGGTGATACATCAGATGAATGCAAAAATTGCATTCTTATATGAAGACTTGACTGAAGAAATTTACACAATTTGGCCTGAGAGGTTCATAGTGAAAGGACTAAAATGAAAGGTATGTATATTGGCAAGATCTCTATATAGAATGAAGTAAGCTCTCAAGATGTAGCATGAGAAATTTGACAAAGTGATCAAATTAAATGGCTACAAAGTCAATGATGTTGAGAAATATGTTTACACAAAATTTATTGATAGATGATGAGCCATCATATGTCTTTACATGGTTGATATGGTTATCTTTCGTACTAATACAAAGGTTGTGAAAGATACAAAGAAATTTCTTTCATCTAAATTTAACATAAAGGACATGGGACTTGCAAATGTGATCTTGGGGATCAAGATATTGAGGATAGAGGAATGTACCTTGACACAATTTCACTATATTGAGAATGTACTTACGAAGTACAAGTATTCTAACTTAGTAATAGTATACACAACGTATGACTATGTGTACAAGTTAGAGAAAAACAATGAAAAAACTGTACGACAATTAGAGTATTTTAAAGTTATTGGAAGTCTCATGTATGCAATGAATTACACTAGGCAAGACATAACGTTTGTTGTGAATGTATTGAGAAGATTCACTTAGAATCTAGACAAGGAGCATTGGATTGCTATAGAGAGGTTAATGGTTTATCTTAAAGGAACCATGTATTATGTTTTACATTTTACAAGTTACCCTACTATGATAAAAGGAATATGAGTTTTATGCATTGGCGATTGTAGCCGAGGAGGTAGAGTATTTTAGAGAGTTACTGTTTAATCTTCCACCGTTTAGAGAAAGAATGTCGGGCATTTCGATCTCTTGTGACAATCAAATAGCTGAGATAGCTGCTAGTAATGATTTGTACAATGGATGGAAGAGAATTATGTGGATCCACCAATCACATGTTTCTAATCTACTTAAAAGGGACATGATTACGGTGATTGACATTAGAAGTCAAGAGAAACTGGCTGATCCTTTTACAAAAGGTCTCACAAGAGGTGCCACGTCCCAAATTTTCATAATAATTTAAAATAAATTAAATTACAGGAAATTAAAAGTTAAATAGAAATATCAACTATCAGGAACCTGTGCATGCGGCTACGAGACTCCAGACTATATGCACTTTGCTAAAACCCAACTGCATGTCTGCACCTGCAACTCAAAAACCACAAAGAACAAGTGTGAGTGACGAAAGTCACCCAACATGCACCTCACGAAAATAACGGAAAACCAAAACTATATTAAATTTTCCTTTAAAATCATTTCGCAATCATTTTCTCTAAAATCTCGTAAACCAGGCCCACAAGGTCGAAAACCAAAGCACACGTGGCCCACACCGGCCAAAACAGCAAACATGGCTTTACCAGCCTAAAACCACAAATGAGGCCCTTCAATGGCCAAAACCACACACAGTGAGTCGGGAACCCAATGCTAGGCAACCAACTCTGGCCACAAACAGTCCATCAAAGCGTGACTAACGACGTATGCACTACCACGGTGACAGCCACCTTGTGCAGGAGCATTCACCGTCCTACGATTCTCCCACCTGGAAAACCCTCACAAAGTCAACGCCTCTCTGGGAAGGTAGTTTTGTCTCTCAGGACGCTACCAGCTACGGGGCCCGCGTCCCACCCGCACTTGGCACCACACGGTACGCCTCCTCACAGCGTCCTCCACACGGTGCTCAGGAGGGAGTGTCATACTTCCACACTCGAGCCTCAGTACTCACAACGACAGCAGGAGTATCATACCTCCCCATCATGCCACAAGACACCTCAACCCACCGACCACAACTTTTGGCCTTGAGACTACAATAAGGGAGTCTCATACCTCCAAGACCCGACGATCCTCAGCCTCTGGTATCTCGACCCTCGATCTCAACTAGGGAGACGCACCCGGCCACCCGAGAATGTCGTCACATTCCCTGGTCCCGACGACACGGTCCCATGGTGTCCTGGCTTGCACATAGAAAACCAGAAAAAAAACATTTTCCAAAACGGGCTAACTCATCTCTTTTAGAACCATTTTCCAAAATCATTTTATATCTTTGGAAACTCTTTCAAAACCTCAACAGAATGGTACATTAGGTGTCCCATTAGACCACCACTGATGGCCCACAATCCCATCTCAAATGGGCAAACAAATCAATCTAGGAAACCACAAAAAAACACACTTTATAAAACAGCTAGGCCCTGATTCCACAAAAAAACACACTTTATAAAACAACTAGGCCCTGATTCGGCATGCCGAAATGGGTTCGGTATGCCAAAATTTCCTGGATCGGTCGACTAGAGAGATTTAGCAGACCAAATCGACCAGAGGACCAAAACTGATAAAGAATTGGCATTTCAAAAAGGTTTGATATACCGAAAATCACTGATTCGGTATGCCGTTTCGACTTCGGTATGTCGATTTCTGCAATTCCAGAAAACGGCCCAAAACTAAAGCCTTTGAAATCGGCCAAAATGGGACCTTGGGGCGGACCTCCAAAACAAACACCATAAAATGCAACTAAAACATATGTGGTACACCCTTGAGTTTACTCCAAAACCACACAATCAAAATCAAAGTCCATCCATCACATAGCAAGATATAAATTCGCAAGGGCAAAGGGGTCAAAAAGACTTAAACCACAACAACCACCATAAAATGCCATAAATACCACCATAAATGCTCAAAAATTCACAATAAATTCTAAGAATGTAAATTTACGTAGATTTCATACATTCCTATCATTTTCTACCAATTTCATGCTTTTTACACTGTGGTATGGAGGTGCGTACCTGAAACGAGTTGTCCAATGATCCAACTCAAATCTCTGGCCAACTCTAGCAACTCCAGGTGTCCTCAACCACTCCGTGACCTCAGGGACACCGTACTGGAGCTTCACACACCATCGCACATCACTACACACTGTCATCGACCCTTGAGCACGCCAAATAGGGGGAAGAAAATAGGGGAGGAGATGGGTGAGAGATAGGAGAGAAAGAAGGGTGAGTGAGGGAGGGGTGAAGTGAGTGGGGAAGAGTGAGTGGGGGAAGGAAGAAGGAAAAAGAGAGGTGGCACTTGAGAGGAGGAGGATGGCGAAACGAGAAAAGAGGAGGAGAGGTGCGAAGGAGGAGGTTGTATAAATACACGTCGAGGGTTGTAGTTGCATGCATGCATGTATGATGCAATCACTAGCCTCCTGCACGAGTCAACAACCAACCGCATCAACTCACTCCCACCAACTAGCCCACAAACGCGGGCCCCACACGGATCCACACCTGAGCCCACAAACACAGTGCCACAATGCACAGTGCCAACCATGCACAGGGTCACACAACCAGAAGCCGGCCCACAAGGCCTATGCCCAAAGCCACAAAACACACAAACGGGCCTCGAAATAGTGACACCTATCCAGGAATAAATTTATTAAAATGTAAATAATTACAAAATTAATTTTACAGGTGTTACAAGAGGATTTGTGGAGATGACTTTAAAAGGAATAGAGCTAATGTCTACATTATAAACATCTATGTATTCTACCATTTAAATATTTGTTATTAGTTCAAAGAACAATCTACTAGACTTTTATTTAATGATTCAAAGAAAAAATAGATGGTTTATTGGTTTATTGTACTATTTATTTATTTTGATGTAGTTGGACTCCAATAAGCCTATTCCTTACAGTATATATCTTGTTGAGGTTTGTAAGATGCCTTAATGAGTTCTTATGCATATAGTCCTTATGCATCAAGATGCATAAGGACTCATTAAGGCATCTTGTGAGATGCATTGTGCTTTTGCAGGAAGCACAATGTTGGTTGTTCTTCACGAAAGAGTCTAAGACTTCATATTATAGTAGCATGGCTCTGCATTATAGTAGTGTGGGACTATAAGTCATGATAGAGTTGGTAGCATCAAGAGGTTTGGAAATTCATGCCAAAGTAGTAATGACACCATAGTGGTTGGACCACAAGAAGGATTGTAACCTTATACTAAGAAATTTGGGATTTTAATCGACTCACCTATACAGTGTGGAGATTAGGCCGTCTCCTATAGGACGTGTAGTGTAACGACCCCCAAGTTGCTACCACTAAACCTAACTGCAAATTTCAATTTAATTATTTGTTTTATCTTTATTATTAATCAACAATTACACTAATAATGTAGCTAAGGCTAAGTACTTTCAACAATAACATAAAACCACTAAACAACATAAATAAAACTAAACTAACACTCACTTGGATCCCTAATGTGTGGCGACGTGACTCTTCTTATATGCATTAACAACCAACAGCTACTATCCTACACTTGCCAAAACACATAAAACAAAGCTCACGTGAGAGACCACTCAATGGTCACCCAGCATGCTCCCCACCTACAACTCGGCAACCTATGCGGAGGACAGCCAAGCACAAGCATCACACTCAGATGCCATCAAACCAAAAGGGCAATCTACTGATGCCCACCACATGAGCACTGGCATCCCTTTCGGATGCTGCAACACCAAACCAGGCAGTCTACCACTATTTGGCAGGCCACAAAATCACAAAACCATGTCTTTAAAACCATTTTTTTCTTTTCCTTTTCAAAACCACGTGTGTGCACTTTTTAAAACCTTTTATGCATGCCTAAGACGGCTACTCTCGCCATCTCAAGCTTAAAACCACACCAAAGCACAACTACAGAGACTCTGCTTTACACAACATGGTCCCCTCTGGACCTAAACACAACACCAAGCCACGGAACCTCTGCTCCCAAAATAATGGAGCCATCGCTCTGAAAATACTATGCCTCAACAAGCGCCAAAGCCACGACCTCCTTTAGGCTTAGAGCATGATTTCCTGAACCAGAACTCCGCACAAAACACAAGCACAAATAGTGTGTCGAATCGCTTGGCATTAAGTAGACAACATTGACCACAAGTAGTCCACCAAGGAGTGATCACGGTGTCCTCACTGCCATGGTGAAGTCACCTTGTGCAAGAGCGATCACTGTCCCGCGATTCTTCCACCTAGAGAACCCTCAACAAAGCCAACCCCTCCTGGGAAGGCAGTCCAATTTCTTAGGATGCTAATAGCTACGAGGCGCGCATCCCACCTGCACTGGCCACCACAGGGTATGCCTCCTCACGTGCCCTCCGCATGGTGCTCAGGAAGGAGCCTCATACCTCTACACCCGAGTCTTAGTGATCACAACAACAGCAGGAGTATCATACCTTCCACTTATGCCACGAAACACTTCAACTTGTGGACTACAACCCTAGCCTCGAAACAACAGTCAAGGAGTGTTATACCTCCAAGACTCGATAAACCTTAACCTCAAGTATCTCAGCCCCCAACGCAAATAGAAAGTACAAGAAAACTCTTTCCAAAATCATTTTCAAATCTATACTTTTCTGTTTCCAAAACTCTCTTTTTGGGAAAACCATTCGAAAACCAATAAATATATTCTAAAACTCAAGAAACATTGTACCCAACAGCGACACGAAAACCAAAGGTCGAGAAATCACAAACAAACACAGCCTCGACAGCTCTCCTGTCAGGCCCAAGCAAAAACACCTTGGGACCGTCTAGGTTCACGAGCACCATGCTCAACACACGACCACAACCCAAGAAAACACCAATAAAAACATCCTTTGAGTGTCAAACCCACCTAGAAGACACCACAGTAAAGCAAACACAACCAGAACTCTATGTTTTAGCGCCAAGTGTAAGACACCTACTGGCTCGTGTCTCTCGGGAGCACAGTTAGATCGGCTCAAACACCCAAAGTAGTGCCACTACATACTCCATTCCATGCACCACATACAAAGCCACACAAGCCCTAGACATAGGGATGCTATCATTATCCCTAAAGTGTAGTCTAAACCATCTAGGGAAATAACCTATTATTTCTAAATCATTTCATTTTTTATTCTACCCACACCCCAGGTGGAATCTTGCTAATTCATTTTAGGTAAACCTTAAACCATTTTAATTATTATCCTAATCATTTACGTTCCAAAATTACCTACAAGGTATTGGCTCTAACTAACAACACCCAGTTATCCGAAAATCTGGGATAAAGCCCACAAAAATGGGCCTAGCCAATCCACGCATGTGGGTCACATGATAGGCCCACAGCTCAGGCATTCCACCAAAAGGCAGATAGACCCTGAACTAGTGGCCAAGAACTCGTGCCAAACCCGTGCACGTAGGCCATGCATTTGGCCCACGCCCCATGTACTCTGTCAGATTTCAGGCAGAGCCTGAACTAGAACACCAAACAATTTCTCCCAACTACGAGCCTTAGGTGGGCCACCCAAACAAACACCATAAAATGTTGATAAAATATATGTTTTAGACCCTCGAGTCTACCCCAAAACCCAACAAATAAAACAAAAATCCATTCATCACACAAAGAGATATGAATTTCCATGCACAAGGAGGTCAAAAAGGACCTAAATCCAACAATCATCATAAATTACCATAAATTCTCAAACCCACTCCAAGCATCCACACATATGCAATTCACACTATCATGCCCCTAAGCATCAAATTGGAAATTGAAAGGAAACCTAAGGGGTGCGTACCTCCACTGAAGGTGCAGTGACGACGAGCGACAAACGGCGGCACACCTCCCTCCTCTCCGGCCACGAGTAGCTCCTCTTCTCCTCTTCCTCGCGACAGCGATGCAGCGGTGACGGGCTCCTCCAGCCACCACCCTCTACCCCACTCTCTCAGCCCTCTCTCGATCATTTCTCTCTCTCTCTTTATTCTCCCTCCCTCATCTTTTCTTCTTTCCCCTCTCTCGTCTCCCTCTCTCTCTAATCTCCCTCCCCCCTCGCCTCTCTGGCGTCCCCAAGAAGAAGAAGAAGGAGAGGAAGAAGAAGAAGGAGAGGAAGAAGAAGAAGAAGAAGGGGAGGAAGAAGAGGAAGGCATGTGGGCGAGTGGGAAGAGAAAAAAAAGAAAGAAAGAAAAGAAGAAAAGAGATAAAGGATGAAAAGAAATGAAAAGAAGCACAGCATGAGACCCAACCACGCGACTTCCCACATCAATGTGACTCATGCCACTGAGGACTCGCCACCAAACCTCCACGACCTAGGACAAACCTACTAAACTTCAACGAGAGCCGGCACAACATCCAAACCACACCACACCAAAAATGCTAGAAACACAATAATCTAGGCATAAGACAATAATGAGAATGTGTCCCACATTGGGCATTGGGGCCCCTAATGCCCAACACACTTGAATTTTACCTTGATTATCTGGTCAAAGCACCACTTCTAAAACTGGGTTGTTACAGCCTAACCCCCTTAAAGGAATTTTGCCTCCGAAATTCTCTCAGTGAAACACTAAGGGTACAAAAATTAAGATGTCACTAGAACGACCTAGACAAAAACACATCGATATCACCCAAAACCCACGACCTGTAGGAGAAATCTTCACCTCACAAAGCCATTTCATCCTACTTAAGTTCAGGGCAACACCAAGGACTTAGCTCTCCTTGAGTCCGAACACCATCGAGATCTTGGGTGAAGTTCCTTTCAAGTACAAAAATCTCCACTCAGAGGCTCCAACATAGTGTCTCCCAGAGTCATGAATCAACCAAATATCCTCGAAGACACGTAAATCATAGGATTGACTAGGTGCACCCAGTTCTTAATGGGAATATATTATGTTTTGATGATAACACTTGAACTAATAAATTTTTGTATATATTTTCATGAAAAGAAAAATATTGAAAAATTGTAATTACTCGAGTCATGTAAATTTCATGTAATATGTTGTAAAATGAATATGTAAAGTTATACTTAGAAAACTTGTTGAAAAATAAAAGAAGAGCTATTTCGACATACCGAACCAAATCGGTATACCGAATTAGGAAGAAACGACATAAGTATCGGCGTTCCAAACCAAAGATAAAAGGATCAAAAATGGCATATTGGAGGAAAATCGACATACCGAATCAGGAAGAAACGACACAAGCAACGGAACTCCGTAAAGGAATGTGAAGATAATGCTGAAGACAAAATGATATACCGTACTAAAATGATATACCGAATCAGGAGGATTTGGCATACCGAAATAATTTCTAGCATGCTGAATTGCTCGTGAGTTGTAGTTTGAAGATGCAAATGGCATTCCAAAGGTCAAAACAACATACCGATGCACTAGCCATTTATGACATTTTTTATGGCCGTTAGACACGTCTTTTTGTGGTTATTTGGCAATAAATAGGACCCCCATAAGCCCTAATAGGACACACATATTGATATACTTGTAATTCTTGAGAATTGTGCTCAACCTTGTCCTAAATTTCTCTTCATAAGCCCCATGTTGTAATCTCAATTCAAAAGCACTCAGTGAAAGGGGAATTTGTCTGTCGTAAATCTACAAGAGGTTGCTCTAGCTTCTTCTCAGGTTATAAGAAGTAGAAGGAGCAAAGATTGAGTTGGTAGGACAGCCAACATGAGTAAGTGTTTATTTTAAAAGTATAAGGGAAAAATCTCAAGAGGATTTTGAGGAGTGGACTAGACCGGGTTTTGGTCGAATCATTATAAATTACATGAGTATTCAACTTCTCTCATCTCCTTTTTGTGCATGAAAATAGTTTTACTTTTAAATCTATATAATCTTGTAGTTGTTGCTTGTTTTAATTGATTAAAACATCTCATATTGTGTAACTAAAATTAAATTTAATAAGTAATTAATTAAAAATAAAATTCTCTATTCACTCTCCTCTAGAGAAGCCACTCAATCCTACAATTAGTATCAAAGCAAGGTTTTTTTAGAGTTAGATTAATTGTCTACGAGAATATATGGTTTCTTTATCGTTTAACAATAATATTGTAGAGGGACAAAGTATTAATTGGCCACCATTTTTTGATAGAATGAATTACAATTATTGGAAATGTAGAATAATTATATATCTGAAATCAATAAATTTTGAAATATGGGATGTAGTGATAAATGGCTTTACCTTGAGCTCCACATCCTTTAGAGAATGGAGTAATGAAAAAAAAAATCCTAGCCCAATTAGATACTAAAGGATTAAATATATTATTTTGTGTTGTTAGCACAGAATAATTTAGTAGGATTTCCAATTGCAAGAGTTCTCATGAGGCTTGGCATATTTTAGAAGTCACTCATGAAGGAACTAACCAAGTTAATGAAACAAAAATAAACATTCTGGTTCACAAGTTTGAACTATTTAAAATGAAGGATAATGAACTTATAAGTGAAATGTTCACTAGGTTTAATGAGATAACTAATAATCTACATTCACTTGGCAAGGATTATTCTCAAAGTGAATTAATGAGGAAAATCCTTCTATCTCTTACCCCTGAATGGGAAAAGAAGACCACTGGCATAGAAGAAGCTAAGAACTTATCAACATATTCCCTAGAAGATTTAATAGGAAATCTAACTTCCTATGAAGTCCAATTAAAAGAAAAGGAAAAAGAAAAAGAAAAAATTGAAAACTCTAAGAAAAAGAACATAGCATTAAAAGTTACTTTAGATACAGAAGAGTCCGAAGATGAAGATGAAGACATCGCACTATTAACAAGAAAATTCAAGAAATTCATCAAGAAAGGAAAATTTTAGAAGAAACTAAACAAACATCAAGATAAAAATAAAGAAAAAGATGATCCACCATTATGTTTTAACTACAATAAATCAAGACATCTTAAAACAGATTGTCCTCTCCTAGGAATGAAAATAAATAAAAAGAATGAAAGGCAAATCAAGAAAAAAGCCCTCCAAGCCACATAGGATGAGAGTGACTCATCCTCTGATGAGGACTCTGCCTCAGAAAATGAAAAAGCCAACATGTGCTTCATGACACAAGCTAGTGAAATTGACTCTTCCTTTAACATGGAAGACTTCAACATAAAGGAACTCCTAGAGGCTTTTAATAAACTATATGAAAAATACAAAACTCTAAAAGTCAAAAACAAAAGCCAAAATCAAAACATTGAAAAGCTTACCAATGAAAATGAGAAACTCATTATTGAAGGAAAAATTTTGCTTGATGAAAATGATAAACTAAATCAGAAAAACATTGAACTAAAGCAAGAAATTAACCATATGAAATATAACATAAAAAATTTAGAAAAAGATATTACCACAATGAAAATCAACACCAATGACTTACTTAATACTATAACAAAATTTACAAAAGGGAAGGAAAACTTAGATAAAATCCTCTCAAGTCAAAGACATTCTCTTAACAAACATGGAATTGGGTATTCTAAATTTAATGACACCCCCTATGAAAATGGATTTATAAGGGCAACTACAAATGAAAAGTACATCTTTGTTGTAAAAAGATAGTCAAAGTAGGCTAATAAAAATCAAACTAAAATGACTAAAAGAAAAAAGAAAACCAAAAATGATGTGGGTACCTAAGACCTTACTTGTATCCTATGATGCAGGAAAATCATGAACTCCAAGTGGATTCTAGATAGTGGATGCTCCCACCATATGACAGGAGACCATAGGCTCCTCTGTACATTGAGCACCAAAGAAAACGGAGTCGTCACATTTAGTGATAATGCAAAAGGAAGGATAGTGGGAATAGGAAATGTAGGTAACTCTCAAAATCATTCTATTGAAAATATTTTGCTTGTAAATGGTCTTAAGCATAACCTGATTAGTATAAGTCAATTGTGTGATATAGGTTATAAAGTAATGTTTGATAAACATGAATGTACAATAATAGATTCTAAAACCAATGAAATCATATTTATTATAAAAAGGAAAAATAATGTTTATAAAATAAAAATTTCATATAAACCTAATACGACTCTATCTTGTCTTGCTTCCTCAAGTGACGAACATTGGTTATGGCATAAAAGACTTGGTCAGGCCAATATGGGTTAACTATTAAAATTGTCCAAAAGTGATCTTGTGCTAGGGCTGCCTAAAATTGATTTTAAAAGGACAAATTATGCAATGCATGTCAGTTTGGAAAACAAACCAAATCTTCATTCAAAATAAAAGACATGGTTTCTACTACCAAACCACTGGAACTAATTCATATGGATTTGTTTGGGCCTAGTAAACACCAAGTCTAGGTGGTAAAAGCCATGTTTTTGTCATTATTGATGATTTTTCGTGTTGTACTTGGGTTATTTTCTTATCAAACAAAAATGACATTTTCAGTGAATTTCAAAAGTTTTGCAAACGGGTTCAAAATGAAAAAGGCTTAAAAATTATTAAAATAAGAAGTGATCATGGTGGAGAATTTGAAAATGACGAATTTGAAAGCTTTTGTGAAATAAATGATTTTGAACACAGTTTTTCCTCTCCAAGAACCCCTCAACAAAATGGAGTTGTTGAAAGAAAAAATAGAACACTTCAAGAAATGACTAGGACCATACTTTGTGAAAGAAATTTGTCAAAGCATTTTTGAGCCGAAGCTGTAAATACTTATTGTTATATCTTGAATCGAGTATTGATTCGACTAATTTTAAATAAAACTCCATTCGAGCTTTGGTTTTGCATTACCCCTAGAGTTTTCTACTTTAAAGTTTTTGGGTGCAAATGCCTTATTTTAAATACTAAGGACAATCTAGATAAGTTTGATCCCAAAGTTGATGAGGGAATATTCTTCTAGAAGCTAGGTTTATAGAGTATATAATAAATGAACACTAATAATGGAAGAATTAATGCATGTGAACTTTGAAGAAAATAATGAAACTAATATAATAAATATAGATATTGATGATTATCAAGAAATAAATGAAAACCCATTGGAAAACCTAAATAAGTTAGTAAAACTTAAAGATGAACAACTTAGTCATAAGGATTGACAATATGTGTGTTGGCATCCTATGGAACTCATCATCGGTAAAGTATCCAAAGGAATCCAAACACGATCTAATCTTGATCATGGTCGTGCAACTTATGCCTCTGTATCATCCATTGAACCAAAAAATGTAAATGATGCTTGTAGCAATAAATTTTGGATTAATGACATGCATGAGGAATTAAATCAATTCGAAAGAAACAATGTATGGAAATTAGTCCTAATACCAGAAAATTACCAAATAATTGAAACTAAATGGGTATTTAGAGACAAACTAGATGAATTAGGAAACGTAGTTAAAAATAAGGCAAGATTAGTGGCACAAGGATACAATCAAGAGGAGGGAATAGATTTCGATTAAACATATGCTCTTGTAGCTTGATTAGAATCAATTAGGATGCTTTTAGCCTATGCTAGCCATGTAGGCTTTAAGTTGATCCAAATGGATGTCAAATGTGCATTCTTAAGTGGATTTGTAGAAGAAGAGGTCTATGTTAAGCAACCTCTGGGATTTGAAAATGAGACTCATCCAGATCATGTTTATAGGTTGAATAAAGCACTCTATGGATTAAAACAAGTACCAAGGGCTTGGTAGGAAAGATTAAGAAAATACTTGATTGATAATGATTTTATAGTTGGTGAAATAGATACAAGCTTATTCACAAAGCAAGTAGAAAAGGATCTATTAATACTCTAGATCTATGTAGATGATATAATTTTTGGATCTACAAATGAAAAATTATGTAATGAATTTTCAAAAATCATGCAAAAAGAATTTGAGATGAGTATGATGGATGAATTATCATTCTTTCTAGGGCTTCAAATAAAACAAACTAAATAAGGAACATTTATAAATCAAGAGAAATATACCAATGAATTGTTAAAGAAATTTGGGATGGAGAATAGCAAAATAGTTAAAACCCCTATGAGTACATCCACTAGATTAGAAAAGGATGAATTTGGACAAAAAGTGGATCAAAAATTGTATAGGAGAATGATAGGATCTTTGTTGTACTTAACCGCTAGTAGGCCAGACATAATGTTTAGTGTATGTCTATGTGCTAGATTCCAAGCCTCTCCAATGGAATCACATCTAACCGTGGTCAAGAGAATACTAAGGTATCTACGAGGATCTATAGGATATGGGTTATTCTATCCTTGCAAGACTAGCTTGGACCTAGTAGGATATAGTGATGTAGATTATTTTGGGTGTAGGACTGATAGAAAGAGAACCAATGGAATATGTCAATTTTTGGGACATTCCTTAGTCTCTTGGTTTATTAAGAAACAAAATAGCGTGGCACTTTCAACAATCGAGGCTGAGTACATTGTAGTTGGATGTTGTTGTGCTCAAATTCTTTGGATGAAACAAACATTAAAAGATTTTGGTCTAAACTTATCAACTACCTCAATATATTGTGATAATACAAGTGCCATTAACTTATCTAAAATTCCAGTTCATCACTCAAGAACTAAGCACATTGAAATTAGACATCATTTCTTAAGAGATAATGTACTTAAAAATAACATAAAATTAGAATTTATTTCTACAACTAAACAGTTAGCAGATATTTTTACTAAACCCTTGGATGGATTGCAATTCATTAACATCAGAAGGGAATTAGGAATATGCAAACTTTCAGATATAATACAAAAAATTTATACTTTGTGGCTTTTCGGAATACTGATGGTATTTACCAAAAAATACTAAATCGACATACTGAAAGTGAACGGTATACCGATTTTTTGACAGTTTTCTCTACACGAAGCTCTTCAGAATACTGAATCCCCTGTATTACAATTTTCGGCATATCGATTCATGTACCGAAGGTTGTTCTGAAAATTCTTGTAACTGATTTCGACATACCGATTACTTTTTTGGTATACCGAATTAGTTGTGAAACCCGTTTTAAACCTAAAACCTAGGGTTATTTTTCATTTCTTTCGATATACGGCCGACTGATTTTCTCCACTGAAACCCTTCCTCCTCTTCTCCAACCCTCAAATCTCTTCATCTCCGACCTCCCACATCGTCCCATATCCTTCCTTTCATCTTCCTTACCAGTTTCTCACCCTCTTCGTCAAGAATGGTCCCTAAGAAAATGCTTGCTTCTCGCGGAAAGAGGAAACAAGCTGAGGAAACGCAGGGAGCCTCCGACAGCCACTCCCACAAGTATCGATTTATCGATAATTAGGTTGAACAAGCGCCCCAAGATCGTTTTGCTAACAGAGAGGTACTCACTGGAAGAAGGATAATTTTTGATGAACTTGATTCCATTAAACCATTGTTTGAGTTCCAAGGTTTGATTCCTTTCTTAAGTTCCATCGGTGATAGACTCTACAACCCTAATCTCGTGTCACAATTTTATGCTAACATGATGTATTCCCATTCTCTTGTCCATTCATACATTTGTGGAAATACTATATATTTTGATGATGTATTATTAGGGTAGTTGTTTAAAATTCCATCTTCAGGGACCGATATCACTTTATCTATTTATGAATTAGATTGGTCTTACTCCGAAATCAACAAAGTCATATCCTTGAACCATAGGAATACTTTTAAGCCCGATAAGATTAAACAATTTACACAATCTCGTCTCATTGCTTATATTGTGACTGCTAATTTAGTCCAAAAGAAAGATCACCAAGATGAGCTAAGCGAGCTCACTTGCAAAGCCGCATATGCCATAACCAAACAAATTCCTGTCAATTGGTGTCAAGTAATCTTCCATTGTATGACCCATGTAAAAACCAAGTTATTTTTTGGTCCTCCTTTAACCAACTTGTTTGAAAACTATGATATTCCCTTTGATGATGAACCAAGCCTACCTGTTAGATCCAAGCCCCTAGGAACCTAAGCCGTGGCAAAAATGGAACAATCTATCGAGCTTCACAGTAAAATTAAAAATCTTCCTGAAGGTTCTTCTTCTACATCACCATGAACCCAAGCAAGAGACGAAGATGCTAGTTCTAAAGAAGAAGCAGAAGAAGAGTCATGTATGTCTAAGAAATTGGATCTATTTCAAAAACAAATGTCAGAGATGTATCTCAATCAAAAGCAAATGATGGACATTCAACTACAACAACAAAAGCTGATTTCTGACTTGATGCTTCAACAAAACCAACGGCATCAAGAATATACAGAAAGCATAAGGAGACTTAGTGATCGAGTTGAGGCGTACCAAAACACTCTTCAAGAATATCACAAGGATATTCTTGAACACATCAATCTGCCTTCTCTTTAGAATGGTTGTTATAACATCACTTGCTCAAAACTTTAAATTTTTTGTGATGCTTGGACATTTTGTGTAATGTTTAAGACTTTATCAATGATTGACATTTTATTTTCCACATATTGTCTTGGTTGCTTACTATATATATATTGGGGGAGATGTTTTCAATTTTTTAAGTAACTTTTTGATTGTGCCAAAAAGGGGGAGAGAGATATAGCATATATTAAAATATCAAAGAATTCTTAGGGTGAGCTTATTTTAAGGGAAAGTTAATCAATTTTTATATATATACATGGATTAGTGCTAGGGGGAGCTAATTGAAAATTCTTATCTTTTATGACTTGATATTTTGATTTTGCCATCATCAAAAAGGGGGAGATTGTTGAGAATATATTATGTTTTGATGATAACACTTGGACTAATAATTTTTTGTGTATTTTTTCATGAAAAGAAAAAGATTGAAGAATTGTAATTACTCGAGTCATGTAAATTCCATATAATATGTTGTAAAATGAATATGTAAAGTTATACTTAGAAAATTTGTTGAAAAATAAAAGAAAAGCTATTTCGACATACCGAACTAAATTGGTATATCGAATCAGGAAGAAACGACACTAGCATCGGCGTTCCAAACCAAAGATGAAAGGATCAAAAACGGCATACTGGAGGAAAATCGGCATATCGAATCACGAAGAAACAGCACAAGCAACGGAACTCCAAAAAAGAATGTGAAGATAATGCTGAAGACAAAACGGCATACCGTACTAAAATGATATACCGAATCAGGAGGATTCGGCATACCGAAATAATTTCTGCATACTGAATTGCTCATGAGTTGCAGTTTGAAGATGCAAATGACAATCCGAAGGTCAAAACGACATACTGATTGACTAGTCATTTATGACCATTTTTATGGCCGTTAGACACGTCTTTTTGTGGTCCTTTGGCTATAAATGGGACCCCCATAAACCCTGATAGGACACACTTATCGATATATTTGTAATCCTTGAGAATTGTGCTCAACCTTGTCCTAAATTTCTCTCCACAAGCCCTGTGTTGTAATCTCAATTCAAAAGCACTCTGTGAAAGGGGAATTCGTCTGTTGTAAAGCTACAAGAGGTTGCTCTAGCTTCTCGGGGTACGAGAAGTGGAAGGAGCAAAGATTGAGTTGGTAGGACAGCTAACACGAGTAAGTGTTTATTTTAAAAGTATAAGGGAAAAATCTCAAGAGGTCTTGAAGAGTGAAGTAGACCGGGTTTTGGTCGAATCACTATATATTGCATGAGTGTTCAACTTCTCTCATCTCCTTTTTGTGCATGAAAATAGTTTTACTTTTAAATCTATATGATCTTGTAGTTGTTGCTTGTTTTAATTAATTAAAACATCTCATATTGCTTAACTAAAATTAAATTTAATAAGTAATTAATAAAAATTAAAATTCTTTATTCACCCCCTCTAGAGAAGCTACTCAATCATACAGTTCTAGCCACGCCTCCGCTACGTTACTTTGATGTACAAGCTGGTCAAGAACCACCGAATTCTATACCTTGTGCTCAGCAACAACTCTCATCACCTTAGAAAACCTCCTCCAATCCAAAGTACAAGAGAAATTTGGCTACTGAAACACAACAAAGCTCTTCATGGATCTAGAGTGCACCAACAAACTAGCCAACAATGTGCTATATGTCTCTAGGAAATGCTTCTCAGATCGACATTCTACCAAATCCAGTGCACAACCTCCACTATGGCTACACCAAACACGTGGGTGGATAGTTCCTCTCGTGGTCCTCCTGATCGACAAGAACCACAAAACACCATGTTGCCTCACTGCAATAAGAACTTATCCCAATCCAAAAGGATATTTGGTGGACTCATCACCACTTGCTACAACGGTAGCCTTGCAAGTCTAAACGTGAGACCGCTAAAACACACTTAAACCACTTATTAAGCATGAGGCTCACGTCAAAGATACTACAATCTAGAGTCTCGGCCACAGGAACCACTACTTCCAGTGAAACAACACACTAATGGTAAGGACCACTCTGGAGTCAAACTCAAATAGAACTCCAAACAAAAGCAACTCTTAGCAAGAGCGTCCAAACCAATACAAGTTGTTTCTCCTTCCTAGCGAACCTCTCTGCGGTGTCACTATCCCGAAGATACTTTGCTAGATCCCCGAGAATAGTTCACTTGAATCAGGAAACGGCCACTCGTAGGAAAACACGTGGGATCACACCCACTAGCTCAACCAGCAGTGCCACCAAATGAAAAGGGTAGCCCACTCCACTTGACTCATCCCCACTTCCGTCATAGAAACCCAAAACCCACAACAGGAAGCACCGGAGAAAGAAGATCTCCATAGGTCGAATAGCACTACGCCATTCAACCCACAAGCAAACAAGAAAATCAACAATAGGACACTCAAGGGAAATATTGGAGAAATAAATCTCCATAGCCCAAACACCACAAAGCCATTCGAGCTACAACCAACTAAGCCAACCAGGTATCCAAAGAAGATACCCTGGACAACACACAACAAGCAACACACTGGGCTATACCACTCCATGGCCAAGCCCCAACCAACAAGCACGACACAACCGCACAATACCAATGCGTGACTCCACGCGCACCACCCTCCCCTAGATACCCCATCCTCAGACAAGCATCTGGAAGGAACAACACAGACTTGGGGAACTCACCATAGACACCCTAAAACAACAACACACTCCTAGAGACCTATCAAGTCACCTAGAGACCACAACAGACATCTGGGGACTCACTGAGTCACCTAGAGACCACAACAAAGATTTCGGGACCCACCGTGTCACCTAGAGACCACAACAAACATCTGGGGACCCACCAAGTCACCCAGAGACCACAACAGTCATCTGGGGACTCACCGAGTCACCCAAAGACCACAACAAACATTTGGGGACTCACTAAGTCACCTAGAGATCACAAGAGGATAGAACTCAAAGCATCCTCTGCACCCACTACAAGGACAACAACAACCACACATTCGGGAAACCTCACGTATCACCTAGATGCGACAACAGAAGGAGGGAGCTACAGGCATCCTCCCACACTGACACCAACAACCCAGACAGATGACCCATGACGACCACAGACTACTAACAACAACAAACACCAGCAAGAGCAGACAACAAACAAACAAATAGGCAAACAACAACAACAAATAAACGAACAAACAACAAGCAGCAACAACCATGGAGGGTACACCAGAGGCAAACACCTACTGCACCCTACCCTCCACAGCAAAACACCAAACTACCCAACACTAGGTGGTGGCTAACTCCCTTAAAGGGAAACATGCCCTCTAGTCAACAGATAGAGGTTGCCTAACTCCCTCCTCAAAGGAACAAGGCACCTCCTCAGCAAACGCCTTGCCTCCTCGTAGGCTTAGCACACCCAACAAACTAATACCTACAGCAAACGTGAACAACCTCTAGACAACATGAATTGTCTGACTGCATGCACTACAAGGCCTCTTACCCTGCCAACCGGCACAAAGTCTTGCCCAGAAAACAACCATCACCACACCCACAAGCAACACAGTGCTTAATCCACAAAAAACTCATGGACAACATCACTCCATGCTCCACAGAATTGAGGAACTTTAGCAAACCACTCCATACAAGCGAACGTCGCTTCACACTCTGCTCTCAACTGCTATTTCCCAAACAGATCCACTAAATCAGCGATCACAAGATATCCAACCACTAGGAATCCTTCCAACTATGAGTTGTCCATCTCGAATCGAGAATCCAGACCGTCACTCTCAAATTCCTTGTGGTCCTTCAACCATTAGCTTTGCCGAAACCGGAGCCGTAGCCATAGCCGAAAACATGCCTCAACACTGCAAGCAAAGAAAATCAAGAAAATTAATAAAATCAAGGTGCAGGAATGCATGATATGCAATTCTACGGAGTCATCTTACTAGACGTCCCTAGGTTAGTGTTCCTAGGTGGACCTAAACTCTAATACCAACTATAATGACTCTCAAGTCACTACCACTAAACCTAACTACAAATTTCAATTTAATTATTTGTTTTATCTTTATTATTAGTCAACAATTACACTAATAATGTAGCTAAGGCTAAGTACTCTCAATAATAAAATAAAACCACTAAACAACAAGAAAAAAACTAAACTAACACTCACTTGGATCTCTGATGTGTGGAGGCGTGACTCCTCCTATATGCACTAGCAACCAATAGCTACTATCCTGTACTT
This sequence comes from Posidonia australis, assembly GCA_024699735.1. Taxonomy (NCBI): domain Eukaryota; kingdom Viridiplantae; phylum Streptophyta; class Magnoliopsida; order Alismatales; family Posidoniaceae; genus Posidonia; species Posidonia australis. The sequence goes on from JAMKQA010025827.1 coordinate 21,596, forward strand.
GCTAAAACACATAAAACAAAGCACACATGAGGGACCGCTCAATGGTCACCCAACACACCCTATTTACAACTCAGCAACCTATGTCGAGGATAGCCAAGCATAGGCATCACACTCGGATGCCGCCAAACCAAAAAAGCAATCTACCGACGGCCAACATACAAGCACTGGCATCTTTTTCGGATGCTGCAACACTAAACCAGGCAGTCTACCACTACCCGGTAGGCCACAAAATCACAAAACCATGTCTTTAAAACCATTCTTTTCTTTTCCTTTTCAAAACCATGTGCGTGCACTTTTTAAAACCTTTTATGCATGCCTAAGAAGGCTACTCTGGCTATCTCAAGCCTAAAACCACACCAAAGCACAACTACAGATACTTTGCTCTACACAACATGGTCCCCTCTGGACCTAAACATAACACCAAGCCATGGAGCCTCTATTCCCAAAACAACGGAGTAACCACTCCTAAAATACTTCGCCTCAACAGATGCCAAAGCCACTACCTCCTCTAAGCCTAGAGCCTGAATTCCTAAACCAGAACTCCACACAAAACACAAGCACAAACAGTGTGTCGAATTGCCTAGCGCTAAGCAGACAACATTGCCCACAAGCAGTTCACCGAGGAGGGACCATGGCATTTGCACTACCATAGTGAAGCCATCTTGTACAGGAGCGATCACTGTCCTGCTATTTTCCCACCTAGAGAACCCTCAACCAAGCCAACCCTTCCTGAGAAGGCAGTTCTATCTCTCAGGATGCTACCAGCTACGGGGCGGGCTTTCCACTCGTACTGGCTACCACATGGTATACCTCCTCACGGTGCCCTCCACATGGTGCTTAGGAAGGAGTCTCATACCTTCACATCTAAAAACACTCGATCCTTAATGCTCACAGCGATAGCAAATGTATCATAGCTCCCCGTCATGCCATGAAATACCTCAACTCCTAGACCACAGCCCTAGTCTCGAAATGATAGTCAAGGAGTGTCATACCTCCAAGACCCGACGAGTTTCAGCCTCAGGTATCTCGGCCCTCAATGCAACAGAAAACACTGGAAAACTCTTTCCAAAATCATTTCCAAATCTGTACATTTCTCTTTCCAAACTCTCTTTTTGGGAAAACCATTAAATATAGTTTAAAACTCAAGAAACACTATACCCAACAGCAACACGGAAACCAAAGGTCGAGAAATCACAAACAAACACAGCCTTGATAGCTCTCCTATCAGGCCCAAGCAAAAACACCTTGGGACCGTCTAGGTTCACGAGCACCACGCCCAACCCACGACCACATGCGAAACGTCAGCCAGGCACTTCCTCAACATGGAGACATGGAACACGTCGTGCACGGACGACAACTCTGGTGGTAGATCCAACCGATATGCAACTTCACCAATCCTCTAGGTGATCTGGTATGGGCCAATATAGCGAGGACTCAGCTTGCCACGCTTCCCGAACCGCATCACACCTTTCGTCGGCGATACCTTCAGAAACACATAATCTCCCACCAGAAATTCTAGCGGTCTCCGCCTCCTATCGGCATAGCTTTTTTGACGACTCTGTGCAGCCTGCAACCTGCTCCGGATCAAATCCACCTTGTCCGCATACAGCTGCACAAGCACAGGACCAACCAATTGCCGTTCGCCCACCTCGCTCCAACAAACTGGCGATCTGCATGGCCTACCGTACAAGGCTTCGTACGACGCCATCCCGATGCTCGAGTGATAACTATTGTTGTAGGCAAACTAAATCAATGGCAAATGGTCCTCCCAACTCCCTTGAAAGTCCAAAGCACATGCTTTGAGCATATCCTCCAGCGTCTGGATAGTCCTCTCTGTCTGACCATCCGACTGAGGGTGAAATGCCGTACTATAGTTGAGCACAGTGCCAAAGGCCTCCTGCAGAGTTCTCCAGAACCTTGAGGTGAACCTCGTGTCTCTGTCCGACACGATAGACACCGGAACACCGTGCAGCCTCACCACCTCGGAGACATACAACTCCGCCACGCAGTGCATCAGAAGCTTCACTCGAATGGCCAGGAAGTGAGAAGACTTGGTTAGCCAATCCACGATCACCCACACGGTGTCGTTTTTCCTCTGAGTCCGCAGCAAACTAGTCACGAAGTCCATCGAGATGTGCTCCCACTTCCACACAGGAATATCCAACGGCTGCAAAGTCCTTCCAAGTCTCTGGTGCTTTGCCTTGAGCAGCTGGCAGGTAGTACACCTCGCCACATGGGCAGCAACATCTCTCTTCATGCTAGGCCACCAAATATTCAACTTCAAGTCTCGGTACATCTTCGTACTACCAAGGTGTATAGTGTACCTAGACCGATGTGCTTCATCCAACAACCTCTGCTTGGCCTCCTCATGCTGGGGCACATACAAACGCCTATCATACCTTAGCTATCCATATGCCCCAACAGAGAAATGAGGCTCTCCACCAGCCTCCAGCTTCTCAAACACAGCCTGAACAAATGGATCCAACTGCTGACAGGTGACAACAAACTCTAACAGCTTCGAATGAACAGACAAGTTGGCCACCCAGGCACCAACCGTTCCCCGAGCTTGCCGCTTCGGCTTGCAGCTCACCAGATCCTCCAACATGGTCCACTCCTTGACCGTCAAGCTCGCCATCACGTGCGTACGCCAACTCAGGGCATCGGCGACCACGTTGGCCTTGCCAAGATGGTAGGACAGACTGAAATCATAGTCCTTCAAATACTCCACCCAGCGGTGCCGCCTTAGATTGAGGTCTCTCTCCGTGAAGATATACTTCATGCTTTGATGATCGGTGAAGACCTCAAACTGCTCCCCATATAGATAGTGTCACCAAAGCTTGAGAGTGAACACTACGGCAGCCATCTTCAAATCATGGGTCGGGTAGTTCTTCTCATGATCCTTCAGTTGACGCGAAGCATACGCGATAACATTGCGATGCTGCATAAGAACACACCCTAACCCAACGCCACTGGCATCACTATACACAGTGAAGCCACCACTTCCAGAAGGTAGAGTCAACACAGGGGCAGAAACCAGACGAGACTTCAGCTCTTGGAAACTCGCCTCACAATTCTGGTTCCAGCAAAAAGGAACACCCTTCCTGGTCAACTCTGTAAAAGGCACGGCTATGGAGGAGAAATCCTTGATAAACCTCCTATAATACCTCGCCAGACCCAAGAAAATCCTGATCTCCGACACCTTCTTGGGTCGCTCCCAACCACTCACCGCCTCCACTTTGGTAGGATCCACTCTGATGCCTTCTCCAGAAATCAAATGGCCAAGGAACATGACTTCACTCAGCCAGAACTCACACTTGGAGAATTTAGCGTACAGCTGATGACGCCTCAGAGTATCCAAAACCGCCCTCAGTTGCAAGGCGTGAGTCTCAACATCAGGAGAATAGACCAGCACATCATCAACAAAAACCACAACGAACTGGTCCAGAAAAGGGCTAAAAATCCTGTTCATCACATCCATGAAAGCAGTCGGTGCATTGGTCAAGCCGAAAGGCATGATCGTGAACTCGTAATGCCTGTACCGCATCCAGAAAGTAGTCTTCTGAATGTTTGGATCTCGGATCCTCAACTGGTGATACCTCGACCTCAGATCAATCTTCGAGAACACCGATGTCGACTGCAGCTGGTCGAATAGGTCATCAATACGGGGCTAGGGATACTTGTTCTTCACCGTAATTTGGTTCAGTATCCGATAATCTATACACAGTCGGAGCGAACCATCCTTCTTACGGATGAACAAGACAGGCGCTCCCTACGGAGACACACTCGGCCTGATAAATCCCTTGTCTAGCAACTCCTGCAACTGAGTCTTGAGCTCTCGCAATTCCGCTGGCGCCATACGATAAGGGGGCTTCGACACAGCATCAGAATTGGGGATCAGATCGATCGAGAACTCTACTTCCCTATGAGGTGGCATACCAAACAAATCATTAGGGAAAACATCGGGATATTCACACACCACAGAGATGTCATGAACACCCAACTCAGGAGAAGTGGAGGTAACTATACTAGCTAGATACCCCACGCAACCCCAGACCAAAGACTTATGAGCCTTCATAGCTGAAATGACAAACTTAGGCTCACCTTGACACCCACCTTGCACAAAGATAGACCCATCCTCAAGAGACCCAAAAAAAATTCTCCTTCGAGCATAATCGATCAAAGCGGACTGCTGCGCCAACCAATCCATGCTGAGTATCACATCGTACTCCAGCATGTCCATCACGATCAGGCTGCCGTCGAACTCTTTGCCATTCAGCGTCAAGTCGATAGACCGCAGATACCTCCATGCCAAACTGTGCTCCCCCAACGGCATCGCCACGCTGAGATGAAAGGCCAATCGAGCTGGTCTCTCACCCAACTCCGCCGCAAATGGCTCAGAGATAAAGGAGAAGGAACTCCCTGAGTCAAACAACACCTTGGCCATCCGGCCAGCCACAATAAAAGAACCTGTTGGCCAAACCAAACAATACCACACATCCATTCAATCAGGCAGATGTCCAGATTACAAAGAGATTACAATACATCTCATAGGGTTACAGAACCAACTATGCATCCTTACCCTCAACAACATCCCCCGAAGACCCAGTGCCTGGAGCTGCAATAGTGAACACTCGTCCCTTAGTCAGCTGCTGCGGTGCGCTTCTTGCCTTCTTAGGCGATTCCAGACAAGATCTCTGAACGTGTCCTGCCTTCCCACAATTATAGCACACCACTGGAGAGGGAGTTCGCCTAGGATGAGGGCAATATGCAGCGATGTGGCCCACCTAACCACAGTTGAAGTACTGGTTCCCACCAGGAGCACTGAACCCTGTCTGACTGAAGCCAGCTCCGCTACCCCCAGCCAAACTCCATCGGCCTGCAGAGGAAACACTGGACCTCACCTTCTGCTTCTTCTCAAGGCTACCCAAATCACCAGCACTTGGAGGACCAAAGAAAGAGAACTGGGAGGTAAAAGAAGACTTACCCTTCCCTTTGGGACGACTCTCTAGAAACTTTTGATGCTCCGCCTCGAAGTGGTCAGCCATCCCAACCATGTCCTCCACAGTGTGGCACCTATAGCCCATCACCTTTACCCGAAGCCTAGGGTTCAAGCCGTCCAGAAACCTCTGCGCTCGCTCCTCCTCAGACTCATAGGTAGGAGCAAAGCGTTCCAGCCGGGCGAACTCAGTCTCATACTCGAGCACCGACATCGTGCCCTGCTCTAGACTCCGGAAATCTCGGCGAAGCTGCTCCTTCATATGAGCGGGAAAATACTTGTCATAGAAGGCCACCTTGAAATCCTTCCACTGGATGATAGTAGTGACTGAGTCCGGAAACATCAACCGCCTCACAGACCTCCACCACCTATCTGCCTCACCATCCAGCAGGTAGGTCGCCAATCGCACCTAATGCTCCTCTAGGCACGCAGGGCTCTCCAGCATCTTCACCACCTTCTCCAGCCAAGCCTCGCTCTCTTCAGCACTGACCTTGTCCTTGAACGACGGTGGACAAAGCTTCGTGAACTGGTTTTGCCTCGGGTCACCCGACGGTCCACTAGCACTACTCTTGCTGAGCACGTGCGAAATCCCATGTGCCAAGCTCTTCAGTTCTGCTCGAACTACCTTCCATCCGCCTATGTCCTCTCGGGACTCGGTCTCCACGACAGGGGCCTTGCCCTTACGACCACGAGGAGACATCCTACCGGAGAAAGGCAAAGTACCTGCACCACAAACAAAGCAACAACCAGAAAACCATGCCGAGAAATCAGGTGCAGACCCTACCATGCATGTAAAACCTATGGAGTCTCTAGACTGGACACCTAGAGTGTCGTGCAACCTAGTGAACCTGGGGCTCTGATACCAGAATCTGTCATGCCCTAAAATTTTCCACAATAATTTAAACAAACTAAATTACGGGAAAACTAAAGCTAAACTGTAAATATCTAACCACTAGGAACCTGTGTGTGCGACTAGCAGACTCCAGACTATATGCACTATGCTAAGCCAAACGCATGTCTGCATTTGCGAACAAAACCACAAGGAAAACGCATGAGTGACCAAAGTCACTCAGTACGCACCCCACGAAAACCGTGGAAAACAAAACCATAATCTATTTTCTTTTTTAAAAAAATTCATTTCACAAACCATTTCCTCAAAGCCTCAGAAATCAGGCCCACACTGGCCAAAACCACAAACCAGGGTTCTACTAGCCCAAAACCACAAGCAACGGCCCTCAATGGCCAAAACCACACACAGTGAGTCGTGAAGCCCGGCGCCAGGCAACCAAACTCTGGCCACACACAGTCCACCGAGGAGCGACCCCAGCGTTCTGCACTGCCACGGTGAAGCCACCCTATGTAGGAGCGATCACCGTCTCGTGATTCCCCTCTCTCAGGAGAACCGTCAGAAGCCAACTACTCCCTGGGAAGGTTGTCCTGTCTTTCAGGACGCTACCAGCTACAGGGCACGTGTCCCACCCGCACTGGCCACCACAGGGTACGTCTCCTCACAGTGTCCTCTACACACGGTGCTCAGGAGGGAGTGTCATACCTCCACACCCAACAACACCCGAGCCTCAGTGCTCACAGCGACAGTAGGAGTATCATACCTCCCAGTCATGCCACAAGACACCTCAACCCGTGAACCACAACCCTAGCCT
>JAMKQA010025828.1:0-23066 GCA_024699735.1 Posidonia australis
AAACCACGCACAGGAACACGCAAAAAGAAGCCAGCCCACGAGGCCCAAGCCCAAAAGCACAAAACCACACAATGGGCCTCAGAACAGTAACACCTGTCTAGGAAATAAAATTCATAAAATGTAAATAATTACAAAATGAATTTTATAGGTGTTACAAAGAGAAAGAAGGTGGGGGGAGGAGGAGGGATGCGCCGCCAAGGAGGAAGGGAAAGGAAGAAGAAGGAAGGAGAAGATGGCGATGGCGAAGGAGGAGAGCGGTGCGGCTTATAAAGCCTGCACCTGCAGTAGTTGAGAACGTGCCCACTTACGTGTCTCAGCCACTGACACACCGCACGAGCAACCAACCACTCCGCCCAACCATCGGCCCACAAATGCGGGCCCCAAGGGGACCCCACACCCGAGCCCCACACGCACAGTGTAACAATGTACAGTGCCAAACCATGCACAGGGACACGCAAACAGAAGCCAACCCACAAGGCTCAAGCCCAAAAGTACAAAACTACACAACGAGCCTCAGAATAGTTACAATCGTTTAGGAATAAAATTCATAAAATGTAAATAATTACAAAATGAATTTTACGGATGTTACATCCTAACCCTCTTAAAAGAAGATTTCGCCTTCAAAATCACTAAGCGAAAAGATACAGGTACTGGGCTAGGATGGCTTCCTCACGTTCCCACGTGGCCTCCCCGGCTCCATGATGCCGCCACCGCACCAAGACCAATGGAATCACCTTGTTCCGCAGTACTTGCTCCTTGCGGTCAACAATCTCGACGACATCCTCCACAACGGACAGATCTTCCTGGAGCCCTTCTGGTTGAACTGGGATCACATGAGAAATGTCAGCCAAGCACTTCCTCAACATGGAGACATGGAACACGTCGTGCGTAGACGACATCTATGGTGGTAGATCCAATCGGTAAGCAACCTCATCGATCCTCTGAGTGATTTGGTATGGGTCAATATAGCGAGGACTCAGCTTGCCACGCTTCCCGAACCACACGATACCCTTGGTCGACGACACCATCAGGAACACATAGTCTCCCACCAGGAACTCCAGTGGTCTCCACCTCCTATCGACATTGCTCTTCTGCCGACTCTGTGCAGCCAACAGCCTGCTCCGGATCAAATCCACCTTGTCCGCATACAGCTGCACAAGCTCAGGATCAATCAACTGACGCTCGCCCACCTCGTTCTAGCAAACTGGCGATCTGCATGGCCTACCGTACAAAGCTTCATATGACGCCATCCCGATGCTCGAGTGATAGCTATTGTTGTAGGGGAACTCAATTAGCGGCAAATGGTCCTCCCAACTCCCTTGAAAGTCTAAGGCACATTCTCCAAGCATATCTTCCAACGTCTGGATAGTCCTCTCTGTCTGACCATCCGACTGAGGATGAAATGTCGTGCTATAGTTGAGCATAGTGCCAAAGGCCTCCTGTAGAGTTCTCCAGAACCTTGAGGTGAACCTCGTGTCTCTGTCTGATACGATGGACATCGGAAGACCATGCAGCCTCACCACCTCGGAGACATACAACTTCGCCAAGCAGTGCATCGGAAGCTTCACCCGAATGGCCAGGAAGTGAGCAAACTTGGTTAACCGATCCACGATCACTCACACGGTGTCGTTCTTCCTCTGAGTCTGCGGCAAACCAGTCAAGAAGTTCATCGAGATGTGCTCCCACTTCCACACAGGAACATCCAACGGCTGCAAGGTCCCTCCAGGTCTCTAGTGCTCTGCCTTGACCAACTGGCAGGTAGTACACCTCGCCACATGGTCAGCAACATCTCTCTTCATGTCAGGCCACCAAAAGTTCCGCTTTAGGTCTCGGTACATCTTCGTACTACCAGGGTGAATAGTGTACCTAGACCGACGCACTTTATCTAACAACCTCTGCCTGGCCTCCTCATGCTGGGGCACATGCAGACGCATATCATACCTCAGCTCTCCATATGCCCCAATAGAGAAATGAGGCTCTCCTCTAACCTCGAGCTTCTCAAACACAGCCTGAACAAACGAATCCAGCTGCTGACAGGCGACAATAAACTCTAATAACTTCGGGTGAACAGACAAGTTGGCCACCCAGGCACCAACCGTTCCCCGAGCTTGCCACTCCGCCCAACCACCGACCACAACCAACGGTCCACAAAAGCGGGCCCCACGGGGACCCCACACCCTGGCCCTACACGCACAGTGCCACAATGCACAGTGCTAAACCACGCACAAGAACACATAAACAGAAGCCAGCCCACGAGCTCCAAGCTTAAAAGCACAGAACTGCACAACGGGTCTCAGAACAGTAATACCTATCCAGGAATAAAATTCATAAAATGTAAATAATTACAAAGTGAATTTTACGGGTGTTACAGAGTACATACAATGGCCTCCACTGTACTTGATAGCATTGAAAATCGATATTGATCAAGAACTCTACCACCAGTGCTAAAAGTAGCTTCTAATGCAAATGTAGACACAGGGATGGCTAAAATATCTTGAACTATTAATTATAAAGTTGGAAATTTTGGTCCAACAAACCTCCATCATGCCAATATGTCAAAATTTCCTTGATCAGGAAAAACCTTTTCTTCTAAGTACATTTCCAAATCAAATTTTCTCACTTGTGAAGCAGTTTTAGTTGCCACATACTTTCTCAATTCCCTAATCTTTCTGCTTACTCCGAGTGACTATTTTTCTCTTTAAATGAAGAACTACTATCATCAAGTGATGGGAAATACATTGCATCTGTTGATCTAAGATGATATTCTGAAAGCAAAAATTTGAGATATTCTAAAACCTTATTGGTCTTCTTGTCTCCTTCTATATCACCATAAATATGTTTCATGTAATACTCAACTAAGAGCAACTTATCACGATGGTCTAGAATAGATGCCACACATAATATCATAGAACTAGCACGTCAATATTTAGAAAATTTTGCCATCATTTTGATACCCATTTCAAAAATAAATGATGTTGGACTAACACACATGGTCTTCAACTTCAAATGGACTTCACATATATGAGAAAAGTAGTAATTTGCAGAAGGATACAGAGTCTTAAAAAAGACATTTGTCACATCATAGAAGAATCTCAAACAATCACAAACAAGCTTTGCATTATTCCATTCATCATCAGTAGGTGCAACTTTGAAGTTGGTATCAACTTCTGTCAAACGATGAAATGTCTCTTTGAAATCTAAAGTAGTTTGTCTTATCAAATAAGTAGAATTCCATCTTGTAGGAATATCTAACACAACATTTTTATTTGGAGCCTTCACTTGACTAGAAGCTTCTTTAAAAGTCTATAATCTTAAGGTGAAGGATTTTACATATTTCACACTATCTCTCATCTTTGTCAAGACATCTTTTATGATATCAATTCCTTCTTGAACAACTAAATTCACAATATATGTAGAGCATCTAACATGAAATAAGTCACCATTGACCAAAAGTTTTTAACCAAGCTTCACTATGAGATCTCTAACCATAGCATCATTTGTGCTACAATTATCCAAAGCAATACACATAAGTTTCCTATCAAGATTCCATTTATATAATTTTTCCATTATTATCTTGGGATGTGCAAATGTTGTATAAGGTGTACAAACTGGAAAGAAGTTAAGAATTCTTTTTTGCAATTTCCATCCATTATCAATGTAGTGACAAGTAAGAGCAAAGTAAGACTTATTTTGAATCGATGTCCACATGTCACTTGTAAGGCTAACCTGACAAGGAAGGACATCAAGAACTGCATTCAACTTCTCTTTCTCCTCCTCAAAAATTTTCAAACAATCCTTCTTAATTGTGTTGCGAGTGACCATTTTAAAAAGAGGTTGAAGATTTTTACTATATTTTCTAAATCCAGAATGATCCACAATTGAGAAAGGATACTCATGAAGAATGATCATATGAACAAGATCCCTCCTACTTCTTTCTTGGTCAAATTTGAAAGCCTTTATATCCATTGACCCATCCATTTTCTTATCTCCCATACTTAATAACATTTGGTTAATGCTTTCCTTTTTAGTGGCAAAAACATATGGATATTTGAGTGTCAAATGTTTCTTTAAATGACTAGTCCCAACACTTACTTTTCCAGCCATATTCTTCTTACAATAGTTACATTTAACTAAGCCTTCATCACAAATATAGGTGAAGTGATTCCAAACTTCTGAGGTATGTTTTCTTTTTTTCCCAAAATTTTTAGAAGATGGTTCTTCTATCATTATAGGAGAAACATTTGACTGAGTATTCACATCATCAACATTGACATCAGACATTGTCTACACAAGGGGAAAAAAGACATTCAAATTCAATTTAACAAGCAAACAATTACTTTATTGATTCAATGAAATAAACTGAATAGGCATTCAACTGAATCAGTTGGCAAAAAAAAAAAAAATTTCAACTGAATTATAAACATATCTCTTAAATTGAATGCACATTTAGCAAAAAATAGGAAAGGAGGAAAATAAATTGAATAGACAAGTATGATCAGAGATTCAGAGGAAAATTATATGAATCATAAACATACTTTAGAAAACAAAAAAAATTACTGAATCATAAACATAATTAAACTTTACTGAATCATAAACAAAATTTAAGATTTCATGAAAAACAAATGAAAAACCTGAAAGAGGAAGAGGTGGCTGAGTTGCTCCGTCTATCGCCGGCCTGGAAGAGGAAGAGATGGCTCCTCGTGCTACCTATCGCTAGCTTGGAAGAGCAGGCTCCGTGGGCTCGTGGTTGTCAAGCACTCGAATTGGGAAGGAGGGGGGAGGTGGAGGTCCTCGAGGAGGGAGAGGTGATCGTTGGACGAATCTTAGGATAGATCTGAGGTGGAGGAGGGAGAGGGGTCGGATCTGAGGTGGAGGAGAGAGAGGGGACCGATCTGAGGGAGGATCGGACTCTAGAGCCTAGAGGAAGGGGAAATGGCCGTTGATCGGTGTAGGGGGGACCACCGGACCTGGAGATGGAGGAGGGAGAGGGCTGAGGGGACGAATCTGAGCTGGAGGAGGGAGAGGGGACGGATCTGAGGGAGGATCGGACTCTGACGCTTGGAGGAAGGGGAAATGGTCATCGACCGGTGTAGGGGAGACCGTCAGACCAGGAGATGGAGGAGGGAGAGGGCCGAGGGGACGGATCTGAGGTGGAGGAGGGAGAGGGGACGAATTTGAGGGAGGATCAGACTCTGGAGCCTGGAGGAAAAGGAAATGGCCGCGACCGATGTAGGGGGACTGTCGGACCGAGAGATGGAGGAGGGAGGCATAGCCGTAGAGGAAGAAGAGGGGAGGCGGAGTTGCGAAGGAAGAAGAGGGGAGGTGGAGTGTTAGGGTAGAGTAGGTGAGTCGCAAAGGCTGGAGAGAAAAGAGAGTAGGGTTTCATTAGACAATGAGAGAATTAAAAAATAAGAAGTGAATAACATTTATTACATATATATATATATAGTAAACATATATCATATATAGATCGGGCCACAGGTCTACAGGTCTGGGTCTTTGTAGAACACGACCCATCCCAGTAAGTATGTGGGTCTAACAGGTTTGGATCCATAGGTCTATGAGTCTTATTTTCAAGACGTAGACCCATACTTTACGGATCCAGATCCTTAAATTCTGGGTCTAAACCTGACCCATTGTCAGTCCTAATGGGATGCCTTCAATTCAGAGTCTCTGGCAACAAAGTCTAGGTTGACATTAAAATTAAAACCATCCATGACTGGTGGGGCAGGCTGTACGCGCAGAGCAGAAAAAGCAGTCTGCGAGCACTGGGAGGAGACATAGAAGCATGGCGGACGTGGTGATGGCATGAGAAGTTCGAGATCTGTGAGATGAGGTATGTACGAGGAGTCTGAGCTGCCAGCTACTACTTGTAATAAAAAAGATGTTTACCGACGTTATTGTTGGTCGGTTGCAGTTGGAACGAGACACTGACAGTCATATTTTATAGAACAAGGTAGAATCCTTTTTTTTTCCTAAGAACATCATCGGCATGTTAATTGATTACCTATTGAGAGGAAATATCAGCTGACAGCTAATAAACACTTTGATCAGACATCACAAGCTCACAATATATATTCTCAAAAAAAAAAAAAAAACACAAGTGCACGACTTGCCTTCTATTTGCGGTTAATCCCGCTTCCATGGCTCATGGAGAGGGCTTCACTTGAGGTGAAAATTCTGACAAGGGCTATTTATTTCCCGAGATGTTCGTTCAGACAACCCATGAATGACTTTGAGGAAGAGTATTGCCTGCATTGGGAAGGAGGAGAGGGACTCCAAAAGGATATTAGGATGAGAACCTGTCTGAGAAGCCAAGACCAATCTGGCAATAGCAACCGTTGGATGAGCTAGACCCAAATCTGACGGTCAAAAATCTTTAACATAAATATCTCACTTCCATTAATTCATCCGGTCCTCGACTCTCTCTCTCTCTCTCTCTCGTCGGTAATCCAATAAAAATGTTGCGACACCCATAACCATCGACCACGAATACCACCGTCGGTGAGGGACCATGACCTTCTCTTCTCTTCCCACGACGCATTTTGAAGAGATCGCCAACGGAAGTTCACCACCGCTACGTCACCAGCCATGGCCACTGCATTAACGAATTAAACCTCATTAAAATATATATACAAAAAGCTTCTAATAGTGTTACTTCAATCAAATGAGTTTGTATTGCAAGGTATGAATACAGACTTGAATAAATTAGTCTACACACACGAAGAGTTGATTTGGTTTTGGCTAAAACCACGACTTTTTTTAAAAGTTTAAATTCTTCAAATCAAATCTAATCATTCTTGTGGGACTGCAAACTGAATTACCCACACAGCAAGCACCCCTACTTCCAAGAAAATTGGATTGTCGCGTGGCTCATAAAAACCCAGCAACACAAGGACAGCTCTGTTCAGAACAGCTCTGTTCTCCTCCAATCCCTCCATGGCCCTCTCCAACACAAGGACAGTCTCCACCCTTCTCGCGACTGTATTTCTACTGTTGATCTCAACCTCAAAAGCCCAGCAGCCCAGACCTCCCTACCCGCACTGTGACAATGGCGCAGGCAACTACACTACCAACAGCACTTTCAGCTCAAACCTCAACAGACTTCGTGAGAATCTAACGTCTAATGCCTCCTCTTCCGGTCGATTCTCTGATGGAAACCTCGGCAGCATCCCTGACCGTGTCTATGGTCTCGCCCTCTGTCGTGGGGACACCGACAGCAGCACATGCCGGAAGTGCCTCTCTACCGGTGCACAGGATGTTGCTGGAGCAGTGCCCGTTTGCGAAAGCCGCTACTATTTGGTACGACTACTGCCTGCTCCGGTACTCCAACGGGCGGTTTGCGTCCCACGTCGACGACGGCTCCAAGGTGTTCGTGTCGAACGTCAACAACGTGACGCCCGAGTCGACAATGCACGACGTCGACCGGTTCAACGAGTACTTGTTCCAGTTGATGGACCAGCTTGTGTCGCAGGCAGCGTACCGCTCTCCAAAGCTGTATGCATCTGGAGAGGTGAATTTCAATTCGAAGTTCCCGAAGCTGTATGGGCTGGTGCAGTGTGTCACACCTGCAGTCCACACCGTCGGCGAGGGTCATGCGTAAGGGACGCGCACACAATGGAACCTGGGGCACAATCATCTCAGTCAAGGCATGGAGGGCCGACATATAACCTTGGTGATCGAGTGGGACTCGAGTGCAGCTCAGGTAGCGCATTGATTGCACGGGGGCACACGCAATCAAGTAAGAATGCGTTACATTCAAACACAGTTGGTGCATTGACAAGCGTAATAATGGAACCAACCAGACGTGTGACGCACCAAGGCGTTACGAAGAGTTGCGCACGTCAAAGACTAAAGTCGTGTCATAATGTGCACGTGATGTTGGGGCATTACAACTCAAAGCACGTAATGGTGTACGAGTGAAGCTTCAATGTGTACACGTCAAAGACTAGCTGTTACACATTGAAGCGGGACTTTAATGTCACGCGGTGGTCTTTATTACCAAGCCGTTATAAGGTAAGGGCTTGGAGGCTCTGTACATGTATAAATAGACATGTAGGGGTGGAAGGCAACGAGGTCAGAGTGTGTTACTTCCTACCTTCTCAACCTTATAAAGGAGTTCTATTTGTTAATAGATAACGGGACATTCCCATATCTGTGCTTTATTGTGCTAGCATTCGTCCAATCGTGTAGGTGATCGGGGGCCATATCACTTGTGCGCTACCTAAGCTGGATGAATAGACGTAGGTAGGCTAAGCTGAGAGTAAGAGTGCGAGACATCTCAGTGCCGCACACCCTATCTCTCTGGATACCGAGAAAAAGAGCGTGACACAGTGCACTAGGGACCAGTCCGATGATGAATGCTTTTGGTGTCTACGGAGGATTCTGAACGACTTTCCACACTGTTGCGCTGGGAAGGTTGGAGGCAGGGTGTTGACCACAGCCTACATATTTAGGCACGAGGTGTATCCATTCTATAATGGATCGTTTATGGTCGTTCCAGAGCCATCACCGGAATCAGCTACTAATTTTGGGAATTCCACTGGCCTGGGTAAGTAAAGGCATTTCATCTTTTCTTCTTTTCTTTCTCTTGGGCTTTTGCATGTTACAACTTCCAGTTCTGCCTAAAAATATATGTTAAGATAATTTTCATAGACGCATAAGATTTTTCCTAGTAAAACTCCTTGATATTTAAACGCTTTGTGACAACCTTTTAAGTTTGATGTCGATTTTAAATACCTAACTGTCATTCCAGAGCCCTCACCGAGATCAGCAACTAATTTTGGGAATTCCATTGGCTCGAGTAAGTAAAGACATCTCATCTTTTCTTTTTTTTGCATGTTACAACATCCAGTTATGCCTGAAAATATATGATAAGATAATTTTCATATATAAATGCATAAGATGTTTCCTAGTAAAACTCCTTGATATTTTAACGCTTTGTGACAACATTCTATTAGTTTAGCAGAAAATACCAAATTACTCTTAAAGTTTATTTTCAAATGTCTCCTATTTACTTTATCACTTCATAGAGTAGAGGAAGCAATGATTGACATGTAGAGTTCATGCAATGGAGTTTGTAACCACACAACCTCGGTAGTGGCATCAGCCAAGGCGCAATACTTAGACTTAGTTGATGAACGAGCTACAATCCGCTGTTTACATGAGACCTATGTCACAAGATTGTCACCATAGTATATTGTGAAGCCACTAGAGGAACGACGATCGTCCAGACATCTTGCCCGATTGACGTCGGTGAAGATGTTCAACGAGGTGCTCAAAGAACGTTGAAGTGAAAGGTCCAGTGAGTGAGTGTGCTTGAGATAACGTAGAATACATTTCACAGTCGTCCAATGATTTTTTGTAGGTCTGCTCATGAATGAGTAGATAAAGAAGACACTGACCATGAGCATAAGAGAGAGCTGTCAGTTGTAGAAGATTTGAACCCATAGTCAAGTAGAAATGAGCAAAGCTCATGGAATGAAGCTCTCGGTGACTGTTTTAATCCATAGAGAGACTTGCGAAGCTTGTAGACATGTGATAGCCTTGCAGAATCTTTGAAGCCAGTGGGTTGAATCACATAAACATCCTCTTGAAGATTACCATGAAGGACTGCATTAGAGATGTCAAACTGTCGGAGAGGCCATCCACGAGAGACCACCAGTGCAAGAACAAGACGTATAGTGGTAGGCTTGACAACTAGACTAAACATGTCAAAATAATCCACACCAGGCTACTGGTTATAACCCGTGGCTACTAACTGGGCTTTATACCGTTGAACAGAGCCATTGGAGTTAAACTTCAGCCGATAAACCCATTTATAACCCAAAACATTCATTGAGGAAGTACATGGAGCTAGAGTCCACGTGTAATTCTGATGTAAGGCTTGCATCTCATCTTCCATGGGTTTAACCCAGTGACTGGATTTAGATGCTTCAATGTAGCTTTGAGGTTCATTGACGATAATGTTCGCGAGGGAGACCGTTGGAAGTTCATGTCGTGTAACTGTTGGTTTGGAGAGTCATCATCGAGTGAGTTGCAGGGGATGCATGATGAATGTCAATGGAAATAGAGGTTGAAGATGATGAATAAGAGACAACAAAGGGATATTCTATGGTGGACTAGGCTTGGGCGGAGGTGAAGAAATATTTGGTGGAGGAAGAGGAAATGAGATGGAAAAATGAGAGGTAGGAACAGAAGGTGATCCTGTGGTGTGTGGTTGGCAGTGATGGGCTGATAGTGGTTGAGCTGCAAAGGGAAAATAATCTTCAACAAATGTTAGATGTCTAGCAATATAAATTCATCAAGTTTTTATATCAAGACATCAATAGCCATGAAAATTGGAAGGATAACCAAAAAAGACACATGGTATGGATCGATAAGAAAATTTACGTGCATTATATGCTCTAGTTAGAGGATAAACTAAGTACTCAAAAACTTTAAGAAAATTATAATCACGATTAGAGTGATGAAGAAGGAAGAAGGGAGTGTGATTTTCAATAATATGGGAAGGAAGACGATTGATAAGATAGACAGCAATTTCAAAAGCAAAATACCAAAAACGATGAGGGATAGAAGCTTGAGCAAGAAGAGCAAGGCTAGTATCAACAATGTGTCGAATTTGACGTTCAATAGAGTCATTTTGTTGATGTGTGAGAGGACAAGAATAATGATGAAAAATACCACATGATTTAAAAAAATGATCAAGTTTATGAAATTACCAGCACCATCAAATTGGAAACACTTAATTTTGGTTGAAAATTGTCGTTCTACATAAGCTTGGAAGGTAAGAAAGATAGAGAACACATTAGATTTTTTGATTAAGGATAAATACATACATTTTTAGAGTAGTCATGAATAAATAGCACAAAGTATCTATGACCATCAGATGATAAGACTGGTGATGGACCTCAAACATCATTGTGGATTAGGTCCAATGGGTCGGAACTTCTAGAGCCTGTTGAAGAAAGATGATGAAGAACATATTTTCCTTAAAGACATGCATGACAGTGATGCATGGCAGAAGGACGAACCGGTAGCTCATGGTTGTGTAGTAGTGAATGAACGATGGCTAGATGAGGATGTCCTAGCCGAGAGTGCCAGCGATGTAAAGAAACTTTATTACTATGACAGGTATGTTTCAAAGAAGGAGTGCTGGGGTGCAGATGATAAAGACTGTCCTGATAGCTATCGTTAATCAATACTTGGCCGGTCCTTCAATCCTTGACAACCAGAAAGAAAGGATGAAACTCAAAGAAGCAATCGTTATCAAGACTAAATCAATAAACAGAGAGAAGTTGTTTTGAAAGACTAGGGACATGTAAGAGCTTAGATAGAAGAAAATGGCGAGAAGTAGTAGAGAGAGTTGCAGAGCCAATATGAGTAATATAGAGGGTGTTACCATTTGCCACTGCCACTTGATCATTGTCGTGGTACTCATCAGCTAGAGATAGAGTTTGAAGATCAAGAGTGAGATGGTGAGTTGCACCGGAATCCGCATACTAGTCAGAGGATGGACAAGTCGATGGCGGATAGGAAGATGGTAGCATAGCTGCTGGATGGAAGTGCTGAGCATCAAGTGTTTGAGGAAACACAGCATACGCTTGAGGAGGAGTGGAACCTTGATGACCGAATCGACACTTGTAGGGACTGTGTCCATGAATACCACACACAAGGTAGGGATCTCGATGTTCACCTGACTGACAACCACGATTGAAATTACAACCACGACCACGAGAACTAGAAACAAAGTGGGCTAGATTTGCTGTTGGAGTCGTGGATAGTGGCGATGCAGTGGGAGTAGGCAGCAGCACCAAGAGGGTGACTTGGGTGGTCTGTAAATGTATCTCATGACCCAATAATATGCTTATAAGCTCTAGGAAGCTCACTGGAGTGGGTCGAGTGGATAAAGCAGCGATGATGTTACTAAAATCCGATGGAAGATTATTGTATATAATGGCATTAAATTGGCATCAAAGATAGGATGACTGGTTGTCTGGAGCTCCTCGACGATGTAACGTGTCTTATGAAGATAGGAGGCAACATTTGTTAGAAATATATTTTGTTTTGATGATTATATCTGGACTAATGAATTTTTATATATTTTCATGAAAGAAGAAATCGCTTTATAAATGATGTACTTAGAAAAAATTGAAGGTCATGTAAACTGTATGATATATTAGAAATGTATATTGAGTTATGTATACTTAGATTTTGTTGTAATTTTAAGAAAGTATCAAAATCGACATACCGAAGGAAAAACAGTATACCGATACAGCAAAATTTGGTAGACAAAACTGCACTCCGAAACTGAAGATGAAGAATCTAGAAACGGCATACCGAAGAAAAACGACATACCGAAGCAGGAACAATCGACACATACAACGGAGTTCCGAAAAATACTGTGATGGCAAAACTAAAGGAAAACGGCATACCAGGTTAGAACGGTATACCGTCTTAGGAAAATTCGGCATACTGAAATAGTTCCGGCATACCGAATTGCCCATGAATTACTGATTGAAGACTGGTTTGGCATACCGATGATCAAAACGGTATACCAATTAGATAGCCGTTTTTTGATCGTTTTCTAGCCGTTAGACACATGCTTTTGACGGTTCCTCGCTATAAATAGGGCTTCGATGTGTCTTGTTAATACACATTCTCTGAGATACTTGTACTTATTTAATTCCTTGCTAAAATTCTGTCATCATTCTCCTCACAAGCAAGATTGTGTTACAAGTGTAAAAAAGCTCTGCGAGAGGGAAGTATTTGATTGTAAAGCTACAAGGGGAGGCTCTAACTTCTTGGGGAACGAGAAGTGGAAAGAGTTAGGATTGTCTTGGTGGAATTGCGAACACAAGTAAATGTTGCATATTTTGCATATAAAGGGAAAATCACAAGAGGGTTCGGGGTTTGGCCGAATCACTATAAATAATGTGTATCTTCATTGTCTCTTATTTCCTTCATGAGCATGTGTAGTATAATTTTCAATCTTGTATGATTTTGATATAACTTCTTGCCACATACTTCATTTTGTTAATATTACATCTAAAATTGGATAATTTTATATTAAAAAATTAAAATTCTCTATTCACCCTCCTCAAAAGAAGCCACTTGATCCTACAACATCCATATCATTCTTTTTCATATTGTAAATCTACATGGTGAGTTGGACGATACGAGTGTGATATAGGTGCCAAACGTTGTCGCTAGGGTCTACCAGGCATCGTAGGATGTGTCGTGCTAGTGACAGAGGAAAGAACTCCCTCTAATAAGAACTGACTTGACCGACATTGAAGGTGTTGGCCTGAGAAGTTTGAGATGAAGCTACAACTTGAGAGAAGGTAGGGGGAGATTGGACTATTAGAGGAGAATAGTGATTCATGTCGTAGATGAGACCAACCAGGCCTAGACTCTAGAGAAGAGACATAAACTGTGTCCTTCACAGAAGATAGTTGGTGGGAGTGAGTTTGACGTCGACGTGATGGTGAATGCTAGGAAGGAAAGAGAAAGGAAGAGAAGTCTTGGAGAAGAAGACGGAGTCTAGAGGAAGGGCGTTGAAAAAGGCCATGGTCAGGAAGAGAGAGACCGAGAAATAGCAGCTCAAAGAAGAAGAAGAGCAGAGAGACTTCAGTTGGTTTGATCGAGTAAACAAAGTTGTTAAAATGGATGGTGATGATGAGCAATCCGTTCTCTCTAATTTTTAATTGAACATATGGGATATGACCAGTCATCCAAATTGCAGTAATCTACCTGTGGTGTTTAAATCCTAATGTCATGGAAGTCAAAGATGATGCATGTGTCCTTTCTTTACTCAAGATAATCATAACGATCATTACAAAATTTTATATGCCAACACCATTAAGCTCTTCTCATTTAAAAAAAAAATGTTCTTTTAGAAGAGAATATAAAGAATGATGAGAAGAAGAATACACGAGGTAGGTATTTAAATAGAAAGAATATCCCGTCCATATGAGAATAAATTTTAAGGGTAACTTGATTTTTCCTACCAAAACTAATGGTATTAACTATAAAAAATAATATAAGGTATTTAAAATTGATGTCAAACCTTAAGGAGGTTTTAGAGTTTTTTAGAATTAAACCTTAGGGCTTTATATGAAAAATTACCAATATGATATTCACACACCAAATTAAGTGAGAACTTGAGTTCCTTCAGTCTCGCATCTAAACTTTTACTTCGAGTGAGATCCAAAAAATAAAGGAAGAACTGTAGTTTTACATAAACTACGTCTAAATATTGAAATTATTCCACATACAAAGTGCTTATTTGTTGGTGCAGGAAACTAGGAGAATGCATCAAGTATGGTTCTCTCGGTAGCTATCCCAGTGGGGATGGCTTTTGTTGTGATCTCCGTGTGGGGCATTTGTCTTCTGATGAGGAAAGGATCAAGGCACAAATATGGTGAGAAAATTTACTACAAAAATCTTCTTGGAGTTATACTTCTCAATTCTCAATCAGATGGCACAGTATCACGATAAATCCCAGATGATTGCAGAAATATATATATATATAAAAGTATCGGTATGACATATGTATTCTTTCATTATCATAGGGAAGGCTCTTACTGGGATTGCTAAAACATAGAGTATATTATCATGCTTTAGCAGTTTTCGTTTGAACCTCGTAAGTACAAATTGTTTTTCCCTGAACAGATGAGGCAGAATGGCAGGATTTAAAATCACTACTCTTTGCTTTGTCTACAATAAAAAAAGCAACAGACAAGTTCGCGCATTCAAACAAGCTTGGTCAGGGTGGATTTGGTGTGGTGTATAAGTTGATTTGCGAAAATTCTTCGAAACTACTGATAATACGAGTTTTTTTGTCGACTGTAATTTGATATGCCATACCATCTAACAAGAAAATGATTTACAGGGAATCACAGCAGATGGACAGGAAATAGCAGTGAAGAGGCTTTCCAAAAGCTCAACACAGGGAATAAATGAACTGAAGAATGAGGTGGTGCTTCTTGCTAGACTTCAGCAGAGGAACATTGTTAGACTTTTGGGTGTTTGTTTAGAAAGGGAAGAGAAGTTACTGGTTTATGAATACGTGCCAAACAAAAGCCTAGACACCTTCTTGTTTGGTATGCTTTATGATGTCGTCTGAGACTCCAGTTCGACACTGTTACAAGCACTGATTCTTTCTTGACATTAAGATCGATAACAAAACATGAAGAAATTGCTAATTTTTTGGTTGCATAGATTCTACAAACAAAAAACATTTGCATTGGGAAAGGAGGTACAAGATTATTGTTGGAGTTGCACGAGGAATGGTCTATCTCTACGAAGAGTCTCACATTTGTTGACTTATGGTCATGAAGACCACCGTTACAGTTAATGTGATCAAAGGAGGCCATTTTCTCCTTGATTTAATGACATTGACTCGTCAGAGTTATTAGTCGACGTTAATGAGGAGAAGCCGTTATTAGGGACGAAAGGTGGTGGAGGAGTTGTGGCTCCACTACAAATAGACAGAAAAACAAAGGAAATAGTATGAGTGAATGACTTACCTTGTTTCTAGGAATACTCCACCTCGCTGGAGCCCTCATCCGACGACCAACAAGTGGTATCAGAGCAATTGTGCCGCCCCGATCCACGAAACACTACAGTTGTTCGCACCTCCCCTAACACCCGCAACCGTGCACTGCAAGCGCTGCCGTCATCCACCGTGCCTCCCCTCCTTGTGCGCTGCACCACTGCCCGTGCAACGATCCATGCCTCCGTCCTGTGCCCTTGCCTGTGTCCACTGCGCGTTGCAAGCCGACGACCACCGTTGGCCACTCGAACCGCCGCTCTTCCGTGCGGCTCCGCCCATGCGCACAGAAGCCACCGCGTCAAACCCCTTCACGCGTGCAACGTCTGCTGTCGCCCGCACGCTCCTCCGTCGCTCACCCACTCTGGCAAGCCCCAAATCTTAGCACACGCGTCTCCCCTGTTTTGCCCTCTTTCTCAACCCACATTTTCATCTTCACGGGTTAGGCTTTTTTTTTTTTTTTAACTTGTGAGAAAAGAAGGGTGGGTGCATATATATATATATTACGTACTTGATTAATTTAAAAACAAAGGGTTAGGTTAGCATGTTTAAATATTTTGTAAATACATATTATTTACATCTTGATTTAAATTTGCAAGTTTGAAGTTGTAAATTTAGAATCAAATTCTTTTTACATTATCTCTGAAATTAAAAAGTCAAGTAATCATTATATAAAATTTGGAAATAATCTGTTATAAAGATTAATAATCTTTAGGAATTTATATCTTACATATCATTTCATGTTTGATAAGGAATTTAAGATATTGGTGATTAAATTTTTGCATGTTTTAAGAATGGTAAATATCTGTTGTTAAGAACTTCAAACTTAAATTTAGTTGCATATTTGATTAATTAAAATCTTGATCAATAAGTGATTAAAAATTACAAAATCTATTTTACTAACCTACCGGGCGCACCTAAGTGGCGCACTTGGCAGGTGCTCATAGGTGGCGCACCGTACTGCAAATAGCTACAATTTTAAATAATCTCTCATATAGTTATGACATAGTAACCACATCTCTTAGGTCAATCTCAATTCCACTTTCTGAAATGCATGCTAGGTTAACCACATAACAAGAAATTATGGCTAGCAGAAAGAAATATGAAACCAATCTAGAAAAAGCAAATGTTGCACAATGGAAGTTAAAGAATAACAAGAGAAAGAATGGATACAACAAGAATTTCAAGCCAAATCAAAGGAAAAGACTACAAGGTTCTTGCCATGTTTATGGCCAATTTGGTCACTACAAAGCAAAATACCCAAATAGAGATGGAAACAAAGGCAAGATCTCAGAACAGAAGAATAAAATAGTCTTTATTTGTGTCACTGAATGTAATAATGCTGTAACTCCTAATATAAATGAGTGGTAGGTAGATTCTTGTGCTACAAGGCACATTGCGAAAACCAACACAAGGATTAGAGTCATTCAAAGAATTCAGTCCTGGAGAACAACGCATCTATATGGGTAACAATACCTATTTAGATGTGGAAGGAGTTGACACCTACCGCTTGGATTTGGGGGACAACATTATGGTACTTAAAAACGTCTTTTATGCACCAGACATGAGGCAGAATCTTATTTCAGTTAGCATGGTGATAAAAAAAAGCATGGAAGTCAGGTTTTATAATAAACGTGTATACATAGGAAAAGACAAAAGGTCTTTGCTATGAGAAAATTTGTACTTAAACAAGATCTGTTCAAATTTGTTGTACTTGGAAATGAAATAAATAATATTGATGTGGCTTCTAGTTATCTCTTATGCTTCTTATCGGAATGTAAATTATGACACTTAAGATTGGTTCATGTTAATGTACATAAAATGAAACAAATGATAAAAATGAATTTGTTACCTCATCTTAATGACATGGAATTAGATAAATGTCAACATTGCTTAGTTGAAAAAATGACTAAGAAATCATTTGGAATAGGACATAGATCAGATGAATTATTGAGCTTAATTCATTCTGATGTTTGTGGTCCACTTAATGTTAAAACATATGATCACAAAGAATACTTTGTGACTTTTATAGATGATTTCTCTAGATACACTTATGTTTGTCTAATAAGCCATAAAAATGAAGTCTTGACTTGTTTTAAGAAATATAAGTCGGAAGTTGAAAAACAACTAGGAAGAAGTATTAAGGTGGGGAATATAATTCTATGGAATTTAAACTGTTTTGTGAAATACATGGAATTAAGAGGCATACAACAATGCCTTATACTTCATAACAAAATGATATGGCGGAAAGGAGAAACAAAAATCTTATGAATTCTGTTAGATGCATGCTATCACATTCAGGACTCTCTAAGAGATTTTGGGGAAAGGATTTGCTTACAGTAAATTATGTGTTAAATAGAATACCCACAAAATCTATACCTAGTACATCTTATGAGTTGTGGACTGGATCTAAGTCCAATTTACATTATTTGAAAAAATGAAGTTCTGTAGCTCATGTACTTATTCCTGGTCAATTAAGGGATAAGTTAGATTTTAGATTCTTGAAGTGTACATTTATAGGTTATTGTGAAAATTCTTTTGGTTATAGATTTTTCCATAAAAAAATGGAATCATTCAATATAGGGATGAAACTTTCATTGAAAATTTAAAAGAAAAGGAAGAAAATGAAAATAAAATAGAACCACTGCTTGTAGTGAGAGATGACTATTTCAATGAAATCCCGGAACATGACTCTATGATTGAGAGGGAACAAAATATAGAAAACATGAATGAATTTATGAAAAATATAAGGGAAAACCAAAATGAGTCTGTAAATAGAAATAATGGAATAATAATTCAGATTGAACAAACTCAAAATGGAATTGAACCGGTAGAGACTATTAGCAACAAAAGAATAAGGACTCAACCTACTTGGATGAATGATTATCACTTGTATTCTTGTGAGTCTTCATGCTTAATAGCGGATATAGAGGAAAATCATATGGAATCCATGAAATACAAAGATACTATTGAATCAAAGGAAAAAGATTTATGATTTGAGGCCGTGAATGATGAAATTGATTCAATGGAAAAGAATAAGGTATGGGAATTATGTGATTTATCTAGTGACAGAAAGACCATAGGATGCTTGTGGATATTTAGGAAAAAGGTAAAGGTTGATGGGTCTATTGATAAGTATAAGGCCTAGTTAGTTGCTAAAGGTTATATACAAAAACTGGGAATTGATTATCAAGAGACATATTCTCTGATAACTAAGTTCACATTTATAAGGATTATATTGGCTATCATTAGACATTTGGATTTGGAATTACATCAAATGGATGTAAAGACTGCATTTCTAAATGGTGATTTGCAGGAAGAAATTTACATGTCACAGTTTGAGGGATATTAGGTAAAAGAACATGAAGACAAAGTGTGCAAATTAAATATGTCAATATATGATTTGAAAAAAGCTTCTAGACATTGGTATCATAAGTTTCATAATGTAATTGTCAAAATGAGATTTGTTTCAAACAGATTAGACTATTGTGTAAATGTTAGGAAAAGTGGGAGCAAGTTTATTATATTATCCTTATATGTGGATGATATCTTGTTTGCTGAAAATGATACTGACATGTTGAACAACACAAAGGAAGAACTTAGCAAAATGTTTGAGATGAAGGACATAGGAGAATCATCTTATGTTCTTAGAATACAAATCCTTAGAGATTGGGGATCTGGAATACTGAGTATAAATCAGGAAAGATACCTACGTATAGTGCTGAAAAGGTTTGGAATGGAGAATTACTTCTTAGCCCCTACACCATATGTTTTTGAGAAAAGATTAAGTAAGGACCAATGTCTTGGAAAGGAGAAAGAACTTTTGAGAGCACCTCATGCCCAAGTAGTTGGAAGTTTGATGTACGCTATGTTGTGTACACGACCAGACTTGGCATATGTTGTAAGTGTTGTTAATAGATATCAAAATAATTCCGGAACAAAACATTGGGAAGCTGTCAAAAGAATTGTGAAATATATAAAGGGAACTTTACACCATAAGTTGACATATCAAGCGGATGAACTTAAATTACTTAGTTATACATATGCAGATCTAGGTGGCGACAAAGATGATGGAAAGTCCACTTTGGGACATGTATTCATCTTTGGAGGTGCAACTGTATCTTGGGGAAGTAAAAAGCAAGGGTATGTAACTAAATACACACAGGAAGCTGAATATGTTGCTTGTAGTGCAGCTGCATCACATGCTGTTTGGATCAGGAGATTTATAAATGATTAAATTTCAACTTGATAAATGGTCCAATAGAAATGTACTGCGATAACTAAGCGGCAATAAGTCTTGTACATAGTGGTGCAAATACAACAAGAGGACAACATATTAATATATATTATCACTATATTCATGAGATTGTAAAAAGTAGGGAAATAAAACTGAGTTACATACCCACATCAGATGTGATTGCTGATCCTATGACAAAGGGAATTACAGTAGAAAAATTCATTAAGTTTGTAAACTTAATGGGATTAAGGAACATTTCCATAGATAGTGGAAATGAAGAACATTCGCATAAATACTGGGAGTGGAAATTGAAGTTATACACTTCACAAATAGTAGAAGTGGAAGATTAACATCTCATTGCATGGAACTTATGCGTGGTCTTCATCACCAAGTGGGAGATGTTGACTGGTGGTCATGAAGACCACCGTTACAGTCAATGTGGTCAAAGGAGAAAACGAACGACCTTTTCCTCCTTGATTTAATGGCATTGACTCGTCGGAGTTATTGGCCGACGTTAATGAGGAGGAGTCGTTATTGAGGGCGAAGGGTGGTGGAGGAGTTGTGGCTCCATTATAAATAGATAGGAAAACAAAGGGAATAATATGAGTGAATGGCCTACCTCGTTTCCTGGAATACTCCACCTCGCCGGAGTCCCCATCCGACAACCAACATTAAGGTCATACATCAAGACTTGAAAGCTAGCAACATCCTACTAGACATAGTGATGAACCCAAAAATATTAGACTTCGACATGGCAAAGCTTTTTGATGGAGATCAAACTCACGTTAGCACTAAACGAGTTGTCGGAACTTTGTAAGCATCTACAATTTTTCTTTTCTTTTCCAGATCATAAATAGACTTTGATGTTTCAAATCCTCGTAAAAAGAAATCAACGATGAGTTGCAAATGATGCCTTTCAGAGGTTACATGTCACTAGAATATGCTATTCGAGGCCAGTTTTTGAACAAATTAGACATATTTAGCTTTGGCATTCTGATTCTAGAGATCGTGATGGATTAAAATAATAGTGATTTCTACAACCTAGAGGAAACCACTAATCTCCTAAGCTTCGTAAGTAGGACCAAAACTGAACACTCAGAACGTGACGTTCGATTGGCCAAGGTGTGTTGACCAAAACTAGTCGGTCCTAGACAGTCTAGCCTAGCCCAAGCCCACCACGGCTCAGGCCCGTCAGGACTAGTATTGGGCCAAGCTGGGCCAAACCTGCAGCGGGCCTTGGGCTTGGCCAGGCCCAAGGCCACGGTCCGACTGGTCCGACAAAGTAGACCCATTTAGGCTTGGTCGGTCCAGTAGAGTCGGGCTAGACCAGGTTGGCTTGGCTTGTTTTATAATAATAATAATAATAATAAGTGGACTGTTGCATGTGCAACAGTCTAATTTTGGAACGTTGCATGCAACGTTGCTTTTTTTATTTTATTATTATATTATTTTTTAACATCGATATCTTTCATATTTTACTAATAAATATCCTCATACATCTTCCATTTTTTCTCACAACAACTTAATCTTCTCTTCTCTACTCTCATTCTCTACAGTTTTCTTTCATATTTTCTACCATTTTCTTCCAACTTAATCTTTTCAAGTGAGGATTTGGTTGTTTGGCTTTGGATTCTGCCGCGTCTGCTACTCTTCAGTCTCCATACTACACTAGCTGAGCCGGCAACATCAAAATTTCTCTACTTCTAATCCTTTCTTTTTTGGGTTTTGGTTTTTGTGGGTTAAAGGTTTTTTAATTTTATATATTTTTTATATTAAATTGGATAATTTTAGTAATGTTGGTAGTCATGACTATATCCTTAGTATGGAGTTAGATCAAGCTCAATCTACCCCAACACAAACTACACTGTCTACATCTACTAAAAAACATAGGAACAAAGTTCTTGGGTTTGGAAGCATATTACAATAGACCCTGTAGACGAAGCTAGGTGCTATTGTAATTATTGTAATATCACATACACATGTCCTAGGGGAGGGGGTGTAGGTCATATATCTAGACATTTATAAAAATATATACCCAAATATAATAAAGATGAGAACATAGATTTAAAACAATCAAAATTACAAGTAGGATCTAGTAGTATGATTAATTGGAAATATAATATAGAAGAAGTTAAGGAAAAAAATAACTAAATTTATAGTAAAAGGCGAGCAACCATTTTCTTTTTTTGAAAATAAAATTTTGAATCATGTATGCAAATTTATTTAAATCCATAGTTTAAAAGTTTTTCTAGAAACACAACAAGTAATTTATAAAACATTTAAAAAAGATTTAATTAGAATATTTTTTAGTTTATTATGTAAAATATCATTAACATGTGATGTTTGGACTAGTTTAAATAATTTTCCATATTTATGTTTAATTGCATATTGGATAGATGTAGAATGAAATTTACAAAAAAAGATTAATTACATTTAAAGTTTTTAATCATCCACATACTAGTAAAGCTATATCAAATATGATAGAAGATATTGTTAAAGAATATAACATATTCTTTAAAATAAATACATTATCATTTGATAATGCATATAATAACAATGTTGCAGTAGAATTATTAAGAAGAAATATAAAACCAATATTAAATGGTAAATTATTTCATTGTAGGTGTTGTCACATCTTAAATTTAATTGTACAAAATAGTATAAAATGCATTAAACTTTATATAGAAAATATAAGAAAAACTATTTTATTTATTCAAATATCAACTAAAAGATATCAAGAATTTAGACATGTATGTGCACAAAATGGTTTAAAACCTAGAAAATTTAAGTTAGATGTTTAACACAGATGGAACTCAACTTATGATATGTTAAGTTCATGTATATCTTATAATCATATAATTACAGGATTTTATAATGCAAAATCTAATGATTTTATAAATGATGAAGATTGACAAAATTCTAATAAAATTCATAAATTTTTAGAAACTTTTTATAATGCAACTAAACAATTATCTGGTCAATATTATCCAACAAGTTCTCTAGTTTTAATTAATTTATTTAATATTACAAATGCTTTTCAACAATATAGGAATATTCCAGTTTTTATAGATATTATTAAATCAATGGAAACTAAATATAATAATTATTGGAGTGAGCCTCCAATATGGCATGTTTAGCTTTAATTATGGATCCTAGACATAGATTAGTTAATTGTATAATACTTATAGATGATATTTTTAGTAATATGAATAAAAATGAGTATATAGATTCATTTAATGATAAAATAAAAACAACTTTATATAATTTATTTGAAGA
>JAMKQA010025829.1:0-17594 GCA_024699735.1 Posidonia australis
CCCCCCCCCCCCCCCCCCCCCTGGGTAAGCTTTTGTAAGTTACATGGTAGATGTTTTAGGTGTGTCTTAAAGGGGCATGATAAAAGGTTTTGCAAATATTCTGGCACTTGCTTTAGGTGTAAATCTCCCTCTCACTCTGTAGCATTATGTAAAGACTTTCAGGTCTTGCCTATGGCTTCTCCCCACTCTTCCAGTATGAACTCTGCTGGCCTTTCTCCTCAAAACCCGACTCTTTTAACTCCCTCTGAGGCTGTCTATAACCAATACCAATTTCTATCCCGTAGTGCGATTATAACTGCCCACTCTCCCAATCTTACCAAGGAGACCTTAGTAGAACATATTCGGACTTGTTGGGCTGATGTCCCTGATGTAGAAGTACATACTTTTTCCCCTGGGAAATATCTTTTGGTCTTTCCATCTATGAAAGCTAGATACGATTCTCTTAATATTTATGGACCTACGTTACAGATGATATCTGCCTCCTTTATCCCCTGGACCCCCAATTCTAATGCGATTTGTAATCTGAAAGAGGAAGGAGTCTGGATTAGGCTTGAAGGAATACCACACAATCTTTGGAATGTAGACATGTTTGGCCACATGATTGCTAGTTTTGCTGACCTGTTGGATGTAGATTTGTCCATTGACTTTGTGAAATATTTGGGTTTCTCTAGAATTAGAATCAAAACTCACCCCGGAATGGATATACCAGATTGTAGGTACTTTGCTTACGGTAAAACTGTTTACCCAATAAAATTCAGACGAAGTTGGGATATATGTTCACCTTCTGAAAATGCTCCTAAGCTGACCCATGTCTGGCCTTCCAAATCCTCCACTGACTACTCTAATTCTAGTGGCTTGAACTCGGTTCAGAAACAGTTTAAAAACAACAAATGGTGGAGAGGAAATAAGGGTAATAGAATCTCAAGAACTGGAAAACATGTCTGGACTAGACCTATCAGTCCTAATCGATTACCTCCTTTGAAAGCAGCTAGTATACTCCCGACCCCCACTCCCTCTTCCTCAAGGGAAGGTTTTATTTCTACAACCCCTGTCACTGCCTCTCCCAACTTCTCCCATGAGGAGAATGATACAACAAAGTTTATTGAAACGGAAATCAAAGCTAGGAATCTATCTTTGTCAAAATTCAAGAAGGTTCTGGTATATATGACTGTTTGGAGAATGATGATTTGGGTGGAACAAGTGAGGTTGCTGCTGATCCACATCCACCTACACCCATACATGCGCTAGGTAATACTGATTCCAATCCATACACTCCTTCTACTCAGCATGATACTACTTCAGTAACTTCACCATATGTTTCTGAGGCTTCTTTTCCTGATTTAGAAGATAATACTAGTCATTTATTGAATGATGTTCTAACCTGGAATTCTTATGATCAGTTCAATAGTTTTTGCGAGAAGATTGGAGTTACTTTAAATTCCTTAGCTGAAGTTAAATCTTTATACAATTCAGTCAGAAAAGATCAAGGTTTAGCTCACTTAAACCTAAATGATGATTCCTACATTTCTGAGAACATTTCTTCTCTTTGTATATCCACTGATAAATAAATGTTAATTGCAGCCTGGAACATTAGAAGTATGGGAAGCTGTGGGACAAAAAGAGCTATACGAAATTTGGTTAGATCAAACAAATGCAATATCCTTATTATTAGTGAGACTAAACTTGAATCTTTTTCCCCTAACCTTCTAAATAATATAGGAGGAGGTATAATTAATCAATGGCCTTTTCTCCCTTCACTGGGTGCCTATGGGGGAATTCTTATTGGCTGGGATGATAACATGTTTAAACTTTGTAATACCATTGTTGCAACTTATAGTATAACTCTGTCGTTCATGAATCTCTCGGATAACTTTGAATGGTGGCTCACAGGAGTATATGGTCCTTATGATCCAAGGCTAAAGAGGAATTTTAGTGAGGAATTGGACATCATTAGTAACAAAGTTAATCCAAACTGTGTCATAGGAGGAGATTTTAATATAATAAGATTTTCAGATGAACATTCTTCAAGGTGTGGTATCTCTTATCATATGAAGGATTTCAATGATTTCATTGAAAATCACCGCCTAATAGATATTTCTCCTAATAATTGTAAATATACTTGGTCAAATTTTCATGCTCAATCCACGATGGTCAGACTGGATAGATTCTTGATTTCCACTGGCTGGGCAGATAAATATCCTGATTCTTTTTGTTTGGGAAAAACCAGAGTAGTCTCTAATCACATCCCCATTACTCTCAGCACTATCCCTTATGATTGGGGTCCTCCTCCTTTTAAGTTCTACAAATCTTGGTTTTTGATTGAGGGGTTCTCTAGTTTCATTGAACACTGTTGGCGTAATTCCTCAATCATCTGTTTGTCAATATCACCTGTGGCCAGATTTTCTTATAGATTAAAATTCCTGAAGAAACAAATTGCTCTTTGGATTGCTCCTATTAGGGAACAAAGGAAAAATAGGTTGAAGACAATTGAATCCCAAATAGCATATATAGATTTTCTGTTGGAGTCCTTTAAGAATCAAGTAGCATTTCGGGGAAAATTGATTGAGCTCAAGGATGAACACTATGCACTACTACAAGAACAAGAAGCATATTGAAAACAGAAATCCAGGATTCAATGGCTCAAAGAAGGTGACCTTAACACGAAATTTTTTCATAATATGGTAAAATATAGGAGAAGAGTGAATGTAATTCATTCTCTAAATATTAATGGCATTCAGGAACAATCTCCATCTTTAATATGTAAAGGAATAGAAAATCACTTTATTTGGCAATTTAATAAGCCAAATAGAACAATACCTTCTTTTGATTGGGATACTTTAGTACCAAACAAAATTATTAATCCAAATATATTGGAAACCCCATTCTCTATGGAAGAGATACATCGAAGTGTTGGATCATTGTCTAGGGAAAATGCACTTGGTCCTGATGGTTTCCCTCTTTGCTTCTTTCAACACTTCTGGGACATCATGAAATATGATATATTAGAAATTTTCAACAATCTTCATACCTCCACTGATCTAGAATATCCGATTCACATTAATCAGACTTTTATTTCACTTATTCCTAAAAAAGCGGGTACTAAAGAGATAAAAGATTTTAGACCTATTATTTTGGTAAACAGTCTTTATAAAATTATAACAAAGACTTTAGCAACGAGATTCACTCCTATTATCAACAATATCATTGATAATTCTCAGTGTGCCTTCCTCTCTGGAAGGTACATAGGTGACTGTTTCCTAGTTGCGTAGGAAACTGTACATTACATGAAAGTGAATGCTATACCGGGTCTTATTTTGAAATTTGATTTTGAAAAGGCTTTTGATAATGTTAATTGGGACTTCTTAATGGAGGCTCTTAGGAGATTAGGCTGTGGGAACAAGTGGAATAGTTGGATTAAAATGTGCATTTCATATGCTAAGTTCTCAGTTCTAGTTAATGGCTCCCCTAAGGGATATTTCAAGGCTTCTAATGGACTAAGACAAAGTGACCTCATTTCCCCTCTTCTTTTTATTGTAGTCACACACGTGTTGAACAGGTTGTTAGCACTAGCGATTGACAATAATTTAATTTCTGGAATTCAACTACCAAATGGTGGCCCCAACATATTGAATATTCAATATGCAGATGATACCATATTGTTTTTATCTGCTAGAGATGATAATATAATAAATATTAAGAGAATACTATGTTGTTTTCAAACATGCTCAGGTTTGAAAATCAATTTCCATAAATTATCACTTACTGGTGTTGGAATATCTGAAGATTTTGTTCAAAGAGCCTCTCAAATTTTGGAGTGCTGCAGAGAGAAACTTCCTATAAAATATTTGGATTTACCATTGCATTTCAGGAAACCCAATTTCCAAGATTAGTCTCCAATAATCGAGAAAATCACTAAAAAAATTATCTCTTTGGAAGGCAAATTACCTATCATTAGGGGGAAGACTTACCTTGGTAAATGTTGTATTATCTGTCATTCCTACATACTATCTTTCAGTACTACATCTACCAGCTAGGGTAGAGAAAGCTATTGACAAAATCAGAAGTAGATTTCTATGGAATTCCTTATTTCTAGTACTGCCTGCCATTTAGTTAAATGGATATCTCTTTATAGGTCAAAAGCACAAAAAGGTTGGGGAATCATTAATTTACGGCACTTCAATTTGGCACTGAAATGCAAACTACTTTGGCAACTTCTGTCTAGCTCCTATTCATTGAAATAGAAAGATGTAGTCAGAACTAAATATTTTGCTAGGAATGAACCGGGTGCTCTCCTTAATGTCTCAAATGGCAGATCCTCACTATTATGGTTAGAAATCAAAAACTGTTTTGACATTATAAATGATTTTACCTCATTTCAAGTTAAAAATGGAATAAATACTGTTTTTTGGGAAAATAGATGGTAGAACGGTGAAAAATTAAAAGATGTCCTACCTGATATATATAGAATGGCAAAATTTAAGCAAGCTACAGTCACAAAGATTATAGAGATTATTAGAGCAGACCCTGATAGATTATTTTTCAATCCTTTGACACAAGCTGAAGTTGAATCCTTACAAGCTCAATTAGAAAGTTTAACAGATATTTTCGACAACACAAGATTAACAGATGAAGAGGACACACTAATATGAAAGCCTATCAGCAAAAACTTTACTGTTAAATCTTGTTATAATATGCTAAATGATGGTGCCTTCAGATTTAAATACATAAATGAAATCTGAAATTGCTGGGTGCCACTCAAAATCAAACTTTTTTCGTGGCTGGCTATTAGTAATAAAATTTTGACCAAAGATAATCTATGCAAAAGAGGTTGGATTGGCTCTGATTTATGTATCTTTTGCAATAACAATAGAGAAACTGTCAAGCATCTTTTTTTATATTACCCTTTTACTTATTCTACTTGGAATGCCTTTACTGTTGGGTTCATATATCCTGCTATACTTTCAATCGAAGATTTATTTGCTATTCCTCCTGCGCTAAAATTTGAAACCTCCTTAAAAGGTTCTCATACCTTTGTTCAATTTTTTTTATGGTCTGTTTGGAAGGAAAGAAATAATAGAACTTTCAGGGGAATTTATAGGAATGCCAGCATGATTATAAATGACATTATTTCCTTGTTTTACTGTTGGATAGAATGTTTGGGTACAGGATTTGAAAAAAATGAAACTCTACAATCGATATCTACATTCCAGCAAAACAGAGAGATGGAGCAAGCCCTAATGGCTCCAACAAATCCCCATCAAGGAAGGGAAAACAATATCTCAACGTCTGCTCTCTTAGAGGATAATCCCATGCTATGATTAACATGCTGTTAGTCGAAGTAATACTTTGTTATTCTGTCTTTAACATTATTTCCTCCCGGATGATCTTAAGTTTTGTTGCTGGAACTTTAGGTTCCTACTGAAGTGTAATATTGACTGTTGAAAACTTCTTATCCCATATTTATAATAGATTACCGTTTACAAAAAAAAAAACATAGAAATGGATGCAAAGAGAATAACATGCTAAAATTGTAGTATTGCATGCTACTGTTATGAAGCAATGGAAAATTAGAATTTGTTGTGGATGACAAGATTTTATAATCATGTGAATAATGTCTACAAGTGGGATTGGAAAAACCAAAAAAAAATAAAATCAAAGTGAATAATATGTGCACATGCTGAAATGTAGATTCAGGTATGCAGTCGTTGCCGGAAAACTCAATCAACCATGCTATTCTATTTCTTGGAATTACTTTCAATACAAGAGATGTAACGCTCACAGAGACTTCTTGGAAGCTACAGTTATATTAGGCAACTATGATTACTTGATAAGTTACAACGGTCAAATGGTCCAGCCCCACAATTATATACATGGCTAGTTGGTGGGACTTTGTTGACAGGTCATGGGCCCAACACGACCCATGGCTAGTTGGTGGGCCAGGTCAGGTTAGGCCGGCGAGCCACATTTTTTTTGGTTTGTTTTTGTTTTTTTTTAATTTCCGGCCCGATTCAGTCTAATTTACGGGTCAAAATGGACCTACTCTATAGACTTGAGCGGGCCTAGCACGTGGGTCAAGCACGGCCCACAACAGACCTGGCCCGGCCCAGTCCATTTCTGGGATCCATGGGCCCAGGCCGCGCTGGGCTCGGGTCGAGCCAGACGGCTAACTGGTGCAGTCCGATTTCCATGTCTATATACTACTACGAAACTTAAAAAGTGACTATGTGACTCTCATATTTTGTACAGAATTAGTATAAAATAGTAAAGTGACTAATTTACTAACTTCTATACTACTCTTCTTCATACCACTAATAGAATCTCATTCTACTGCTATCACCTTTAACAAATATATTTTATAATTTTTAGTGATTTTTTTTCCAAGTTCTACATCTCCTATTATCTTTTGCAATTTATTTTTTCCCTTGTTGATAATTGGCAAAAGTTTGACCTCATTTTAGATTGAGTTAACAAAATGGAATCTAAAATCAAATGAAACTTAACCAAACTTTTTGGCAAAAACTCAACACAAAACATGACTTCCAATATAATTGGGTGTTTATCTGTCTTTTATTTCTATTAAGTAGCAATACATGGATCTTCTTTTTTAGCATTGTATCATCTAGTGCATATGTATTTGCCTGTCCTAAGATATCCATGCTTTTCACTAAGGCCATCGGTACCTACAAGATTATCTACGCAAGGCCATGCATTTCAAAGATGGGATTTGATCATCAAAGCTAACTTGAAGGTATAAGTAGCTCTAAATATTCATAAGAAAATTGATAGGCTACTAGCAATGAACAAAGAAAATGTTGGTTTGATAGGACACATGATGACTCTACTGTTATATAGGTTCAAGAAAAGCATATCATATTAGATCATAGTAACACATGAAAGGGTTTTGTATGTAGGCAAAATTGCATCTCCAAAATATGGAAATAATATTCAATATTCTTATAAAATTTATCTCTAGGATATGAAGAAAACTATTAAATGAATATCTAAAATAAACGTGAACTTACATAACAGTATCCAAAGTGATTAATCTCTGGTAATTTTGCCACATGCACGAAAAAGGAAGAATGGTGATAATAGGAAGAAGAAGTTCCACTATCTTGGTTTAAATTGATCCAACAACAAAATCACATTTCTAGGTTGTGAAATCAAAAGATGAAATACAAAAATATATCACAGGTAATTAAAAAAATACACCAATTAGAATCTAGTATTCAAAAAAAAACTTGCACAAGAACATTTGTAGGAATGAAAAGTTTAAAAATTGAGAATCAAAAAAATATATCAAGAAACATAGTCATTTAGACAATACAAAAATGGCAACAAACCATGAGTCCTATTGTTGTCAATTATGTTCAAACAAATGAAGAACTTGATAAAACGAAGAATATAATGGATCCATGAAAATTTGAAAGTTGTATAACTTTCCTCTTTCAAATATCACCATTATAAAATGTTATCTGAAAATGCATTACTGAAAATTATTGCTTGAAAATAATTAACCAATAATCAAATGTGGTTCCACACTATTACACACCCCAAAAAAAAAGCTTCTATTCACAGAGCCACTAAATTATGTTGTATATGTTGTGGCACACAAATATGCTTTTTGAGAAATATACTTAATATATGTTGCTTTTTGACAAATATATTTAATTTTGATTTTATTTGGTTCAATCTATTTTAAGCAAATATTGTTGTATTTCTTCTGTTTCTCTACTTAGGGGCAACGACAGCTCCTCATTGCTTCGGCTTGCTGATCCTCCATTGGTGCAGCTTATATAAATACAACAGAAATGCAATTCCTATTCTTAAAATGCAATTTCAAGAACAACAATTGTTCAGTTAAAAGCATACCATAACGAGTTCCAACACCTTGACATCTTGCAGAGAAGGCCAAAGTTTCTAGCATTGTCATTTTCCTTATATGGAAATCATGTTGACTGTAGCTGTTCTTTTTGGAGCAAACTCATTCATTCCATGACCATTGTATGTCACTCGATTGAATATATTTTTTTTAAAATTTTTGAAATGACTTCCATTCAATTCTTGAACATCAACAAAGGAGGATTAACACAAAAAGAATAAAAAAAACATGTTCACCTCTACTTTTGAACCAAGTTTTCCAACCAAAGCTAGCAATAAATTGGTCTTCCTTGAGCTTGGTGGACCTAAGGGCAAAATTATCCTGCAAAAAATGATATAAATCAGCTATCCATCGAGAGTAACATCCTAACCAAATGAGAAGAATCGATCGCAAAAATTAAATAATATTCAAGGAATGTTTCAAAGCAGCATTTGTGACTCCAGAAGATGTTTCAGTAATTGAAGCCAATGATTTCTCACTGTTCACTTGAACATCATTATAAGGATATATCAAATGCTCCCACTATGGGTATTTTTTAAAGACAACATTGAGATTAGTAATTTACCTTTTTCCATGAACCTAAAGCAAATATTATAATATATCTTCCCACAACCATTCAAGAGAAAGTTGAAAAATGAGCATGATGTAAAGAAATTGAATTAGAATAAGTTCTAAATAATGGTCTAATGTTACATTGGAGGAAAGAGAGAAATGTCTAATGCATCAGACATTTCCTTTGTACTACTAAAAGTTGTAGAGATATATCAAAGTACTCTTTTTACAGTTAGGGTCCATATAAAAATTAGTTGAGAGTATATACATAGTGTATATACAAGAAGAAGAAAACAACTCAAATAAATGAAAAACATGAAACCAACTCAATCGCTTCTTGTTAAGATTGTTCTCAAGTGACAATTGACAGCGTCAAAGACCATAAGGGTGTAATTACCAATGTTAGGAAATGCACAACACATATCATACAAAACTAAGGGAAAAATCACTACACAATTCAAGAAAGGAAAATCAACTACTCAAATCCTATGATACATTATTTTCAAAATCAAGATTTATTTCAAATATTTTTTTCCTCTTATTAAAATAAGAAACTAAAACTATTATGGTTTGGAATTCTAAAGAAATTGTAATCAACACTTTTCCTTGTTGCATTTGACTCGTATTCATTAACCTTTTCCCTTGCCTGAGGTTTAATTACACTTGATATTTAAAATTTTGTTTTCAACCACTATCTTACATAAGTTTTCTCCAACTACAATAAATAAGAAAAGATCTCAATTGCTAGCTCATTTGTGTAAAAATACTGCTTTTTAATAAACTAGATAAAGAAACATGCTAAAGAGTTTGACATGTTACATCCAATAAATTAAGTATGTTAATGACTATTATAATAAATCAAGACAATAAGTACAAGAAAAACTAATAGTTCTTCGTGCAACATTTGCAATGTTAAAGTAGAGAGGTCCGTTAACAAGTATTTGAGTAGATCGGATGGAAGTTCGTATAAGTTGTACAAATTATGATATCCTAGAGACAATAAAGAAAATAATTAAGGTAAACGACATGAATAGCTTATTATAAGAGAATATCAAATGTTTCAAACATCAAAATTTAGTGTGCATCTTATATATTGATGTGTATGTTTTAATTAATCGTAAGTGTACGACGTACTATGTAGTACGTATGTAAGTACGAGTCGATTTTACAGATATTAGTGACTTTCAAAACTTTGATTGTGAAATACGAATTAGAAAATTAAGAGAGATCATGACAGATTATATCTAAAGTTAATTAAAAGGAATTAATCACAAAAAAACTATTAATAGTGAAAAGTACATCTAAGTTTCTATCCATTAGATCATAATGGATTGTGCAAATATCTAGTTCATTTTGTTTTTTACAACAAGTTCTAATTTTCAAGGATTACTATTAAACAATAATAATGCATGAAGATGAAACACCTACTATGCAATATTGATGTGTACGTTTTTTACTTAACTACTAGTACACGACGTACTATGTAGTACATATGTTAGTACAGGTTGATCCCATAGAGAAAGAAGTTTTAAAAATAATGATTGACTATCAATTATTGAAAAGAGTTTAAGTTAGATGATGACGGATTATACCTAAAGTTAATTAAAAGAAATGAATCACGAAGAAACTATCAATAGTAAAAATCACATCTAGGAGTTCTATTCATTAGATCATAGTGGACTATGTAAATATTTAATTCATCTCATCTTTTGCAACAAGATCTAATTATCAAGGATTATTATTAAATAAGAATAATGCATGATTATGTAACACCTACTATGCAATATCAAGATCTAACAAGTCAATAACAAGAATAAATCATAAAGAAGCGTGATTTTATAATGATCTATCAAAATACATGTTAACAAAATATACAAAGATAAAAAGATATATGAAACGTTTCTTATTTTTACACAACGATCATTAAGTATACACTATGAGAAACATGATTAACAATGATTTACCAGACTATAATTGCAAAAGTAGATAATAAAAAGGAGTCAATAATCATGAAGTATAGAAGAAGAGATGAGACTAAATATTGTAATTATATCCTAGATTTAACTTCAAGAATCCTAGATATAAAGAATCACTTAGCCTAACATGATTAAAAAAAACATCAAAATAAACACGAAGAAGAAGAGGTGCAAGACATAATTGAGATGAAAAATAAACTTTTATTAATAAAATATAAGATTACACTAGAGGAACTTGAAGATTTTTCAAAACAAAAGAGAAACAGTTTAAGCATAAAGGTGAAAGATGATCTCATAGATCTATATAAGGGATTCTTTTAAAGGCTTACAAGGCCTTGCTTATGTCGGAGACAAATCTGATTACAAATTTTGAATTCTAATTTTACATATAAGATATTTGTAACTAAAGATCGCAACACTTGAATACTTAGTTAAAAATATCCTCTACAAGTGCTTGGAAGGCACCAGTTATGCAATGGAGAGTCTGAGAGGTGTCCATGTCAGTCGAGATAAGCGTTCAATCTGTTAAGTGATATTTTTTTTCGGTATTTATGCACGTGGAACATGCTCATTTGATCTCTTGACGTAGAACAAAATATCTTTTTTCTTGCACATTTCTTTTTCCTTTTTTTTTAAAGTTCTTTCTAAGTCCCCAAGTTACTGAAAATGCACTAAACACTGCAAGTAATATTATTTATATACAAAATAGATAAACATGAGAATAAAATATGTATGCATTATGAACTAATCAAATATTACGATCTAACATGTCAATAATGAGAATAAATCATAAAGAAACATGATTCTGTGATGACTTATTAAGATGCATGTTAGCATAATATACAAAGATAAAAAGATATATGCAACGTTTTTTATTTCTAAACAACAATTATTAAGTATAGAACGTGACACGTCCACATCAGTCGAGATAAGCGTCTAATTTGTTAAGTGATATTTTTCTCGGTATTTACGCACGTGGAACATGTTTCTTTGATATCTTGAAGTAGAACAAAATATCTTTTTTTCTTGTAAATTTATTCTTTTTTTCCTTTTTCCCAAGTTCTTTCTAAGTTCCTAAGTTTTTGTAAAATTTGCATAAAACACTTTGAGTAATATTATTTATATACAAAATAAATAAATATGGGAATAAAATATGTATGCATTATGAAGTAATCAAATATCAAGATCTAACATGTCAATAATGAGAATAAATCATAAAGAAACATGATTCTATAATGATCTATCAAGATGCATGTTAATATAATATACAAAGATAAAAAGATATATGCAACGTTTTTTATTTT
This sequence comes from Posidonia australis, assembly GCA_024699735.1. Classification (NCBI taxonomy): domain Eukaryota; kingdom Viridiplantae; phylum Streptophyta; class Magnoliopsida; order Alismatales; family Posidoniaceae; genus Posidonia; species Posidonia australis. Next base: position 11,715 of record JAMKQA010025829.1, read on the forward strand.
TAAACAACAATTATTAAGTATAAAACGTGAGAATGCGTGATTAATAATGATCTATTGAAATATAATTGTAAAAGTAGATAATAAGAAAGAGACAATAATCATGAAGTATAGAAAACGAAATGAGATTAAATATTGCAATCATATCCTATATCTTACTTCAAGAATTCTAGATGTAAAGAATGATTTAGCCTAGTATGATAACGAAAAACATTGAAATAAGAGATGAAGAAGGAAAAGTGTAAAATATAATTGAGATGAAAAATAGACATGTATTAATAAAACCTAATATTATATTAGAGGAACTTGAAGATCTCTCGAAACAAAAGAGAAACAATCTAAGCCTCAAGGTGAAAGATGATTCCAAGATCTACATAAGGGGTCCTTTATATGCAAAATTAGTTTGCTCTCGCGAAAAATGCCCTTCAACTGCTCTCGACGCTGCGAAAACCCTAAGCCCCAACTCCTCCTCCTCCTCCTCTGCGCTCCCCTTCCGCCTCTGCGCTCTCTCTCCCGGGATCCTTATGGCGGCAGGTCGACGCCCTCTTTCTACTTGCCGCGATCCACCTCCCTACAACCTCCGTTCGCGCAAAGCGGCTCCTGTCGGGGAAGTGCTCCATGGGAGACCTTCGACTGGTGAGGTGATATCTCCGCGGGTAACTTCTAACCCTCCTTTGTGCTCCATTTCGCTTCCTTGTATGGAAAGCAAGAGGAGGCAGTCCCCCTTTCTTTCTGTCTCCAGATCAGCCGCTGACGGGTGGGGGGAACCCCCCCAATCCTCGGCAGGCTCTTCTCGGGCTTGCCTCGCCTCTGACGACCTCTTGTCGTCCCGGCCAGGTTCACTGACGGTTGTGTTTGGCCCGTCCCTATGCTATTTAAGATTTACGCTTTCTTCCTTGGATGATGTTTGTGTGTATTGCTGTTATATTCCTAGATCTATATCGCCGTCTTGGATTATTTCTATGGTGTCATGCTATTTACATACTGATATTGCTGATGCCTTTGGTTCGGTGGTATATGAATGCTTTTCCTCCTCTGTGTATGACTACCCTAGATTTTTTGATTTGAACGGTTACTGCTTTATTTTTCATTCTCTCTCGGGGTTTCTCCCGAGGGCGCCTAGGGGTTTTGATCCCGGGCAAATGCACTTGATCTGTGTAGATCCTCCTTTGGCCCCCGGAGCTCCGGCGACCTTACCTCCAGTAAGCCGTCGGACTGCGGCCCCTGGCTACAGTTCAGTCGGACTCAAGAAGCCAAGAGAAGTTGGCTCCTCGGGCTCTGTGTGGGGTTTTTTGCAATATTCCCCCCTAAGCTTAGTCTGTTAATTGATATGGTTAGTGATAATTCAAAGGATTATTCCCTCCCCCCTCACAGTTGCGAGGACGATTACCCCGCGATTGATTTGATAAACCATATTACCTTCCCCTCCTACGTTAATGGCGTAGTTTTCAAATACTCGTCAGAACTTTCGGGGGGTGATCACATGATCTTTGATCTGCCAGCTGACATTGCAGACTGCGGCTCATACGTTGGGTGGGACTTTACGTCTTCTCCTGATCCCATGTCATCGCGGGTTAACGATAAGCCTTCCCTTATAGTGGATCCCCCCTTTTCCCCTTCATTGTGTTTTGGGGATTTGCACAATCCCGACGCGCAGCGCACAGCTAATGATGATCCTCCTCATCTTGAGCCCCGTGCTGGCTCACCCCGTGCAGACCTAAAGTCGACTCCCTCTGATCAGGGTTCCATCAACAGCAGGTTTGACGCCCCCTCTCCTTCTAACTCTGCTTCTTTGCTTGTTTTTGAGAATGACTTTGCGTCTCCCAAAACGCATTTGGATTCGGATCTCCCGTGCCCCTGATTAACCTGTCTCCAAGACGGCTCCCCCATTAGTAAGAGATTAATGGGGGTCATGACTATGCACGAGTCCGCTCTGACATATCGTAATGCTGGCGGCACGTCTTCTGACAGTGGGATTTCCTCCTCTTTTCTCTGTGGCGGTTTCGGTCCTTCTCACCCACGTCTCCCTGACAGTAAGATATCCTTTGACGAGAGAATCGCTCCTGACATTCTTGATGCTTCTATACCCCTTCCCTTATCTAGCTCTCATTTTTCTCCCCTCCTCTCCCCCACTTCTGCTGAGGAGCACTCGGAGTGGACGACGATCTGTCGCCGAAGGAGCCTTCTCCCCTGGTGAGTTTCTGTCAAGCTTCTAAGCGATGCTACTCTTGTGGCCTCCTTGGCCACACTAAGGCAAACTGCAAATACAATGGTTTATGCTTCCGTTGTTTCTCTCCCACTCATTCGGTGGCCATTTGTAAATTTTTTCAGGAAGACAAACGAACAGACCACTCTTCCAGGATGACAGGTCTCTCTCCTCACTCCCCGACTGTTATCCCTCCTTCTGAAGCCACATGTGACCTCCTTTTATCTCTCTCATGTTGTGCCCTAGTCTCCTCCCACTCCACACAACTAATTAAGGAACTATTAGAGCACCATATCTCCACCCACTGACCTTTGGCCTCGGGTGTTGAAGTCAAACTTTCTGCTCCCGGAAAGTTCCTACTAAGATTTCCATCCCTGAAAATTATGACCGACACTCTCAATCTTTATGGCTCATCCCTGCAAGCCCTCCCGACCACCTATGTTCATTGGTCTCCGCAAACTAATGCGGTTTTTACACTTAGGGAGGAAGGAGTGTGGGTCAGGCTTGAAGGCATTCCATACCATCTGTGGAATGTCGATGTCTTTAAATGCATGGTGGCTGACTTCGCCGACCTCTTGGAGGTTGACCTTTCCCATGACAATGCAAAACAACAAACCTATGCAAGGTGTCGTATCCAGTTACACTACGGTAAAGAACTCCCGGACACAAGATTCTATGCCTTCGGTAGGATTGTCTACCCGATCAAGTTCAGGGCAAGCTGGGATCTATGTGATCCCTCTGCTCAGGAGCCGCTCAACACTCACACCCAGCAAACTTCCTGGACTGCCAGACCCTCACCCTCCTCATCAAAGAGCCCCCCCTCCAAGTAGGAAAGCCTTCAAGCCCACCAAGTCATGGCGTGGCGGTAAATCAGGGAAAAAACATGGGGTCAACGTATGGACTAGATCCCTTTCTCAGCCTCAACCTAGTGGCCCCTCCCCTGGATTGGCGGGGATCCTGCCTACCCCTCCCATTGCCCCCAGCTCAGAAGGCTGGTACAAAGCCTCTCCTTCGCCTACTACATCTGAGGGATGGATCAAGTCCTCCCCCACTACACAAGCTTCAGACGGTTGGTATAAGGCCTCGTCTTCATCTAAGGCATCTGTATCTTCACTAGTGGATGAGCCCAGCTTTGTCCAGACTGAGATCCGCGCCAGAAATCTCTCCATGGGGAAATTCCAAAAGTTGCTGGCGCTCTATGATTGTGTGGAAAAGGAAGTTGCCACTGATACACCCCAGCTTGCCCACCCCTCTCATCCAGGCACCCCCGTTCACGCCCCAGGTACCTCTGATCTCTCTTCTCAGATCATGCCTAGCGCTGAAGATTGTGCTGTTTATGATGATACCCCTTCTTCCTCTGCTCCTATTAATGCTTATAACATGTCTGCCATGCCTGATCCTTTGCTTTGGGATTCGTATCAACATTTTCAAGATTTTTGTTCTAAAATTGGTATCCTGTTTAGGTCTCAGGATGAGGCCCAAAAATTTTATGCTCAAGTTAGGTGTGATCAGGGGAAGTCCCCCCTTTCACTGAATAATAGAGAGTGTTCTCTTGAGAGGGTGTGGCCCTCTTGGTTTCCCTTTAAAGTTCCATGATAATAGGAGCTTGGAATATCAGGGGTCTGGGTGCAGGTAATAAAGCTAGGGCTCTCCGTAATCTAATTAGAAATGAAAAATGTGATATTATTATTATTACGGAAACTAAAAAAGAGGATTTTTCCCCTTCTCTACTTCGATTAATCGGGGGAGAGAAGATCACATTATGGTCTTTTCTAGCCTCCTCAGGTGCCTCTGGCGACATTCTCATTGGCTGGGATGGTAGAAGGATCTCCCTACTGTCTCACTATGTAGGCATTTTTTGCCTATCGCTTCATCTCCACTCTGTCGATGATAATACTGAGTGGTGGCTCACTGGAGCTTATGGACCGTGTCATCCTAACCTCAAATCAGATTTTATTAGTGAGCTCTGACATATTAGTCTACTTGTGAATGAATATTGGGTCATTGGTGGAGACTTCAATCTAATCAGATTCCCTCACGAGCATTCCTCTCATCGCAGGACCACTACTCATATGTCCCTATTTAATGATTTCATCAACGCCTGTAGATTGATAGATATCTCACCAAGTAATTGTTCCTATACCTAGTCCAACCTCCAACGGGTCCCCACGTTGGTAAAGCTTGACCGTTTTCTTGTCTCCACATCCTGGACGGCTAAGTACCCCAACTGCCATTGCTGTGGATTGGCCAGGGTGGTTTCAGATCATGTTCCAATCCTATTAAAAACGCTGACATTGCATTGGGACCCGACTCCGTTTAAGTTTTACAAGGCATGGTTTCATTATGAAGGATGCCCTTCCTTCATTCACGTCTTCTGGAATATGTCCAAAGACCTGTTCCTCACTCCTAACCCTATTGCGAGATTTTCCTATAAATTGAAGTTTCTAAAGACATATTTGAAAAGGTGGGTCACTCAGGCCAATGCTTTGAGAAACCACACCTTGACAGAAATCGAATCCCGTATTCTCAGCATTGATACTCTGGCTGAGCATTCCCACCAAGATAAAGACACCTGGGAAGAAAGGATTACCCTTAGAGATAAACATCAAGAATTTCTAAGGGTCAACGAGATTTTCTGGAAACAGAAATCTAGAATCACATGGCTTAAGGAGGGTGATTCCAACTCAGCCTTCTTTCATAACATTGTCAACTCCCACAGGCGTACTAACGCAATATTATCTCTCAATGTGGACTCTGCAGTAATCTCATCTCCCCAGGGTATTGGGGCTGCATTTGAGAGTCATTTTTTCAGACTGTTCAATAGCTCTGTTTCACTTCCCGGTGTTCTCAATTGGGATCTGTTGATCCCCACCAAGATCAATGACCCTCATTTGCTAGAAACTCCATTCACACCGGAAGAGGTCATGGGTAGCTTACTTTGTTTACCTGGCAATAAGAGCCCCGGCCCTGACGGTTACCTAGTTTTTTTCTTCCAAAAATTCTGGGAATTGGTAAAAGATGACGTAATGGAAATATTTCATTATATATACACATCCTCTAGGACCGATACGCTTGCTTCCATCAATCAGACATTTTTAGCACTTATCCCTAAACGGATAGGTGCTAACACAGTCTCTGATTTCAGGCCCATTAGCCTGGTTAACAATATCTATAAAATTTTCACAAAAACTCTAGCCTCCAGACTATCCCCAGTTCTAAATCAATCAATAGACTGCTCTCAAAGTGCCTTCTTACCTGGCAGATCTATCAGAGATTGTTTCCTGGTAGCTCAGGAAACTCTTCACTACATGCACTCTTCTAAAATCCCAGGCTTTCTCCTCAAATTAGACTTTGAAAAGGCTTTTGACAAGGTAAATTGGGATTTTCTGCTTCAGGCACTTCAGGGCTTAGGCTTTGAGGCAAAGTGGAGAGCTTGGATTAGGATGTGTATATCTTCAGCCAGATTTTCTATTCTATTGAATGGATCATCTCATGGTTTTTTTGGTTCCTCCAACGGGCTTAGGTAGGGGGACCCATTGTCCCCTCTTCTTTTCATCATTGTTACCCACATACTTAACTGCATGTTACAATTGGCCTCCAATAATGGTCTCATCAATGGGATTCAGTTCCCTAATAGGGCCTCTCAGGTGCTTAACATCCAATATGCGGATGATACT